>PVIU01012330.1:12874-60715 GCA_004026605.1 Ondatra zibethicus | reverse complement strand
TATGCCCTCTTTCAAGGAAGAAGGGAGAGGGAGGAGGGGTGGGGGTGGTAGCTGGGGGGGATTGGAGAAGGGGAAGAAAGGTAAAAATTTTGTTTCTTTAATTATGTTTTTGAATGGAAAAAAATAAAACAAAACAATGTATGAAAAAAAATGGGACAAGGAAAAAAACAGTCAAATGGCTATGCGGTTGATTAAAGATATTTTTAAAAACAGAGGAGAGACAGTACAGCAGGATCAGATACAAAAATTTTTAAAATTCATAGAAAAGATATACCCTAGGTTTTCCCAGTGTTGTGCTTTAGACATAACCATATAAAAAATAAAAATAAAAATCCAACAACATTATTATAATTAAGGACCAAAAAGGATCCCAGAAGATATACCTTATTTCTGGATAGTAATACAAAAATGGTTGGACTTAAATCCTATCCAGCAGGAGACAGTTGCATCAGCTCCACCTGAGGAGTTACTAGATACTCTTTCAAAACAGAGCAGTTACAACAGTTCAAAAAATAATGATTTGGACCATAAAAGGGAGTCTTTATCTCTCTCACTAACAAATAACAGCACTAAGAGACAGAGACACAAGGACACGATTAAAAAAAAATAAAAGACTTAAAAAAGATGATAATCTCACTATCGCACAAATTAAAAACTATACAGGTACAGGACTCTTGTCAAAAGAGTGATAATCTTCCTACAGGTTTAGATCCTCCCTCAATTCAGAGTATGCCAAAAGTAAAACAGAGACATAACAATAACAATAAATCTCCTCTAAAATCTTGTATCAGAGAAGCCACTAGCAGAGGAGAAGAGATACAAGGATTTCTTTCAATTGTTCCCAATAATAAAACAGAAAAATACACAAAAAATCTACTTAAAATACATACTCCTATTTCATTTAAGTTACTCAAAAAAATTAAAAACTGCTTGCGCTCAATACAAAACAATGACATCCTTTACTCAAACTGTAATAAAAAATATAACTATAAAAACACTGCCACCAACAAATTAAAAACAGATAGCCAAGGCTTGCCTGTCAGGAGAAAATTATCTATTGTAAAAGACCAAATTTATAAAACAATGTCAGGCCACAGCTAAAAGAAACAAAGTTCAACAGATTCCTATTTCATACAAGGTGCTGACAGACAAAGGACACTAATCAAAAACAAATCAACAATTAAAATATAATATGGTAACATATGTCCAGATTAATACAAAGGCCAAGAAGGCCTAAAATAAGCTTCCATCATCAAAAAAACAAACTAAAAAATTATCTAATATAAGACAGAACCAGATAAATTATTTCAGTATTTTGTTTCCAGACTGACACAGGCATCTAACAGATTGATTAAAAACTCAAAAACAAGACAAATAATAATTAAAACAGCTAACATTTAAAAACACCAACACTATATGCAAGGCAACTATAAGACCTTTTAAAAAATAAGATAATGTTACAGATTATATCCAAATTTGCTCAGATATTAACCAATCATATACACAAAAATGACATTAACTACTACTTTACAAAAAAAAACAATTAATGTCTTATCCCAACAAGGAGGCCTAGCCCCCCAAAAAATACAAGCTACAAAAAAACCTGGAGGCTGTTTTAAATATAGTCTTATAAAACATCAGGTCAGATGATGCCCTAATAAAAAAACAAGTCCTAAAAATAAAAAAACAAAATTATATAAAAGATACAAAAAAACCCATTAAACTAACAAATACAAATCAAAAGGAGATAATCTAAAAAATCCCCTTTCAAAAAACAAATTCAGGGGCCAGCCTCAGGCCCCAGGACAAATTTATGGGACAATTCAACATTCTGTACTACCACAAGGAGATCTATACAGGACCTTTTCAGAGCCACCCCAGATAACACAGGACTCGACCTCAGTTCAACTATATACACAATTCTAAGGCCTGAGATAAAAATACAAGCTCTCCCCACAGGGGTCTATGGACCTTTACCAAAAGGCACTATAGGATTACTGCTAAAAAAATAACACAACTATACAAAAAATATTAATAACTCCTGGAGTTATCAATACGAACTTAAAAAAATCAAAATAATGACTCACTCACCAAATAAAAGTTCTATAATAAAAACAGGTCAAAAGCTTACACAATTAATATTACTTCCAACTGTACAAACCAACAATCTAAATTTAAAAAAGGACAAATTTGTTTCATCTAATACATATTAAATACAAGCCATAGGTCATCAAAGACCAAAACTCACTTTGTTTATAAATAAAACAAAATTTCTAACCTTCTAGATACTAACACAGATATTTCAGTTATAACTGCCAGCCAGTGGCCTTCTAAGTGACCAAAAACAAAAACTATTATACAACTACAAAAAATTGGTCAAACTAAAAATCCTAAACAAAGTAGTAATAAACTACATTAAAAAATAAAACAGTCATAAAAAACTTTTAAGCCATATATTATTCCTTATTTACCTATAAATTTATAAAACAGAGATATTATGTCCAAAATATAAATATATTTATATTCTCCCAACACAACTGTTACTAATCAAATGTTTCAACAAGGATTATTACCTAATCAAGGTCTAAACAAAAATAATAAAAATAAAGGTTAATCCTGTCATACCAAACAATAGACCTCCTAAAACAGGATCCAGAGCATTTGGTTCGATGCATCCAACAAAAGGACAACAGATGCTAGGACAGCATAACTGATAACTGCCCAGCAGGAGAAACGGAATAAGAACAGCTCCAGTAAAAACAGTAAAACAGGGTGATCCAGCTTTCCCAGCCCTCACAGAGACCTAAAGCTGCTGCCACTCTACTCTGCAGGGTGCCATTCTGCCTCCAGAGACTTCGGACAAAGAAATCCTACTGAGATGACTTCACTACAATGTCTACAACTTGCAATGGTTTAAACCTGTTTGCTTCAGAACTGAGATGCAGACTGACACAGAACTCAATTTTGATTAAAATATTAAACCTAAGAACTAAGACCTAAGCTTTCCCCTTAGGAAAAAAAAGACACAAAATAAAAAATGACTAAAAGCCCTCTTTACTTAAGAAGGGGATAGACCAATAAGCTTAACAGCTAATCAGAGACTAAAAATGGTATTTAATAATAGCAGATGGTATTATATTCTTACCAGTAATGACCTAATATTTACAACTACATATAAGATAATGAAAAAAACTTTGGTATTGACCAATGGTACTAAAAAGTTGGTACTAACCAAAAAAAAATCTAAAAAAGGTCAGTACTGACTGACAAAATATAAAATTATAATACAAAAAAGATAATTGGAGAGTCAGTACTGACTGATGAAATATAAAATTATAATATAAAAAAGATAATTAGATAGTCGGTACTGACCGACAATACAAGCTATGATTCAAAAAAAAGATATTTGGAGATTTGGTATTGACCAATAATACAAAAAAAATATGATTTTGACTTGTTGCTATTGGTAATTGTTAAAAAAAGGTTGTGACACTGTAAATATTGGGAGTTGATGTTTATGCTAAAAATATTAGATCTAAATGGTGCTCTAAACCAGCAAAAGAAACATTTTCAACTCAGGCGATTCTACTTTCCTTTAATATAGGAGACTATATTACTATATATTCTACTATATATTCTATGATATATTCTACTATACATTCTACTATATTCTACTTTCCTTTAATATAGGAGCCTTTGGAAGCATAATTATTCATACATTATGATTTATCCTGACAAAAGGTATGGCTATTGAGACACAGGACCTAAAAGTATATTTCTCTTCACTAATCTTTTTTCTTTACAGAGAACAACAGTCAATGACGGATTTAAAGCTTCTTCTTTCCCAGATACCTAAGACAAAAACTGGCATGGGTCGATGCCTGTTTCCAAAGACAAATTTAAATAAAAAGAGGACTTTGTCCAAAACAGACATAGTCCGTCTGTCCTGTTACAAAAACACAGGGATTATTAAAATTTAATAAGAAAAAATAAATTGTGGGCCCATATATCACATAAGATATTTGCAGGCAGGCTCTGGCCATGCTTAATTTCCTTGGCAGCTGCAGACCTGCCAAACAAGCTGCCCACAAGACAAAGGCCAGGAGGTATGGCTCCTTCCCCTTTATTGTTGTGTAGATTGCCTGGAAAGAAGTGTTGATTCCAAAGCTGGTAAATTAAGTTGCAGGTGTTTCACTAGCCCACGTCCCCCAGAAAAAAAATTTAATGAGGATTCCACCTTGGTTTACCTGGGGGATAAGAGGTGTTTTGTAAAATAAACATGGGTAGATCTTGAGGATGAAAAAAGCCTGAGATGCCCTTCCGAGATGACTGTGTAAACTGTGTCTCATTATTTCCACATGCCTCTGTACCAATACACTTAGCATAAAAAAATAGTTTCTATGTTGGGGCCATGGTCCCCGACAGTCTCCCATACATGATCTTGACTCACCTGGTGCATACAATCTCTCCTCCCTCACTTCAAAAGGACTCCTGGATCTCAGCCCAGTGCTTGGCTGTGGATCTCTGCATCTGCTTCCATAAGTTACTGAATGAAGGCTCTCCAATGTCAATTAGGGTAGTTGCCAATCTGATTACAGGAGATTCAAACATCCTCTCCACTATTCCTAGGAATCTTAGTCGGGGTCCTCCTTGTAGATTCCTGGGAGTTTCCCTGACATCAGTGTCTCCCTAATCTTGAAATATCCCTCCCATTAAGACATCTCTTTTATTATTTTCCCCCTTTCCTACCCCAACCTTCCCAACCTGATCCCTCATGTTCTGATCCCCACCCACCCCCAGTTTACCCAGGAGATCTTTTTCATTTTGTATTCCAAGGGAAATCTATGTGTCCCTCTTTGGGCCCTCTTTGTTACCTAGCCTCTCCAGGACTGTGGATTATAACCTGGTTATCCTTTAGTTTACACCTAATATCCACTTTTGAGTGAGTACAAGCCATGTTTGTCTTTCAGTGTCTGAACTCCCTCACTAAGGATGATTTTTTTCTAGTTTCATCCATTTGCCTGCACATTTCATGATGCCATTGTGTTTTTGAAAAAGTATGTATATGTATATATAAGTGTTGTGCCTGCATATATACCTTCATGCCAGAAGAGGGCACCAAATTTCACTACAGATGTGGTTGCTGGAAATTGACCTCAGGAACTCTGGAAGAGCAGCCACTGCTCTTAATCTCTGAGCCATGTCTCCAGCCCCAATGTGATTGTTTTTTACAGCTGAATAATACTCTATTGTGTAAATATTCCAAATTTTATTTACCCATTCCATGGTTGAGTGGCATCTAGGTTGTTTCCAAGTTCTGGCTATTATGAATAATGCTGCTGTGAACATCGTTGTACAAGTGTTCTTGTGGTTAGATTGAGCATCCTTTGTGTATATGCCCAAGATTGGTATAGCTGGGTCTTGAGGTAGATTGATTCCCAATTTTCTGAGAAATGACCATACTGATTCCAAAAAGGCTGTACAAGTTTTCACACCCACCAATAGTGGAGGAATATTCCTCTTGTGCCATATCCCTCTGCTTCTAAGCTGTCATTAGTGTTTTTGATCTTAGCAATTCTGACAGGTGTAAGATAGTATCTCAGAGTCATTTTGATTTGCATTTCCCATCTAAGGATGTTGAACGATTAAGTTTTTATTTCAGCCATTTGAGATTCTTCTACTGAGAATTCTCTGTTTAACTCTGTGCCCCATTTTTAATGGATTACTTGGTATTTTCATGTCTAATTTCTTGAGTTTTAAATATAGCTTGGAGAGCAGTGCTCTGTCAGTTGTGGAGTTGGTGAAGATCTTTTCCCATCCTGTAGGCTGCCATTTTTGTCTTCTTGAGAGTGTCAGCTGCCTTATAGAAGTTATTCAGTTCCAGGAGGTCCCATGTATTGTCAATCTCACTGTTCATGCTACTGGTGTTATATTCAGGAATTAGTCACCTGTGCCAATGCATTCAAGGCTATTTCCCACTTTCTTTTCTCTCAGGTTCAGTGTAACTGGATTTTTGATGAAGTTTCTGATCCATTTGTACTTGAGTTTTGTGCAGGACAATAGACATGAATCTATTTGCATTCTTCTAACATGCCAGCACCATTTGTTAAATATGCTTTCTTTTTTCTATTGTATATTTTTATCTTCTTTGTTAAAATTCAGTTGTTCATGGTTATATGGATTTATATCTGGGTCCTTGATTCAATTCCATTGATCTATCTCTTTGTTTTTATGAAAAGACAAAGCTGTTTTTATTACTATAGCTCTATATTAGAAGTTGAAGTCAGGGATGGTGATACCTCTGGAAGTTCCATTATTGTACAGGATTGTTTTAACTATTCTGGGTTTTTGGTTTTCCTTATGAAGTTGAGTATTGACGTGGGATTCCCCTCTATATGCTGTGAATATATTTTATTGCCATTGGTTAATAAAGAAGCTACTTTCAGACAATGGGTTAACAGTAAAGCAAGGTGAGAATTTAAGCAGATAGAGGAGAGAGTAAGCTGAGTCAGAGAGAAGCCATGTAGCTGCTGCAGGAGACAGATGTTTGATGCCAGACAGAACCTTACCAGGAGGTCAAAACTACGTGGTGATAAACAGATTGATAGAAATGGGTTAATTTAAGATATAATAGCTAGCCAATAAGAAGTGTGAGCTAATAGACCAAGCAGTGTTGACTGAGGTTTCTGTCCCACCCAGTCCCACAGTCATTCAGGCCCAAAGAAACACACAGAGGGCTACATTAATTATAAACTGGTTGGCCTGTTTGCTCAGGCTTCTTATAACTTTTATTACTTATTAGCCCAGAGTTCTTGTCTGTGTTAGACATGTGGTTTGATATCTTCCATCAGCAAGGCATTATCATCTTGGTTCCTCTGTGTCTGGGTGGACACTTTCCTCTTCCCAGAATCCTCCTATTCTCATGGCCCCACCAATACTTCCTGTCTGGCTACTGGCTAATCAGCGCTTTATTAAAATAATACAAGTGACAGGATAAAAGACCATTGTTCCACAGCACCTCCTCCACTTTTTTTCAAAACAAGGACTCTGAATCTAATATCCTTTGTTTAGCTTTTTGTCCAGACCATTATCCATAACATCTTGTAACCAACACTCTAAACAAAGATAAATATCCATAATCTATTTTTTGGGAATGTGGGCATAGTTTTTCAGGCAGACTACTTCCTCCTGACTGGGGGTACTAATAATCTTATGGGGACCTAAAGAAAATTTAGAATTATGATCAAGTCCTGACTGGAGTATCCTGTGAGGCTTGATCATCTCAGCTGTCTTGAACCTGTTCTGGATGTAGAACTCAGACATCTGGGCCCTCCACTCCTATCAGAGATTTCTCAGCGGGTCTTCCTTGATTAAACCTAATTTTCTTAGCCCAGAATGAATTCCTATGTAAATTAAAACAAATCCTCTTCTCCAAAGTAACATATCTTTTGACTTAGATTTTGAAGTCAAAGCATTTTCAAAATATGTATGTTGAATTAATCTAGCAACATTTATAATCAAAGGTCTTTTAGCAGCTGTTGCTACTTCCTAAGCTTTCAAACAATTCAAAGGGAACATAATAACATACAGTATCCAGATTCTCTGTGTGTTTTCCATCTTTTAAATTCTATTTCTTTTATTTTTACTTTTAATTTTTGGCTTTTTGAGACTAGGTTTATCTGTGTATCCTACCCCCACCTATTCTCTATCCTTTTTATTTTAAGGACTTTATCCTTTTTCTTTTCTCTCCCAAGCCTATATATATATATATATATATATATATATATATATATATATATATATATATATATATATGTATTAACAGACTCTAAACAGTTTAGAGGTGTTTTTGTTTTCATCTGAAGCTATCTTTACCCTATATCTCTCTTTTCTGATCATATGTGTCTTTAATTTGCTAAGGAATATGGCTAGAATTAAAGCTGTGACTTTGACTGCTGGATCTACCCCATTACTTAATTTTCTGAGAGTCTAGCCTCATGGTAGAAGTATTGGCCAGAGCCATGTTTATTGCCTCAACTCTATGGAGTTTCAAGGTCCCTGATACCACCAAAAAGCATGTGGTCAGCTATTCATCAACATGTTTCTGTGTGGTTATTTCAGGTCTGGAATGCCAGGAAACAAAAGAGCAGTCTCTGCCTACAGAGTTTTGTTTTTTCAAGTTCTGTGAACAATTGTGTTGGAATTTTGATGGGCATCACATTGAGTCTGTGGATTACTTTTGGTAAGACTGCCATTTTCCCTATCTTAATCCTACTAATCTATGAGATGGGAGATCTTTCCATTTCCTGAAACCTTCTCCAATTCTTTCTTGAGAGACTTAAAGTTTCTTGTCATATAGATCTTTCAGTTCTTTTGTTAGAGTTACCCCAAGATATTTTATATTCTTTGTGGCTATTTTAAAGGGTGATATTTCTCTTATTTCTTTCTCTGTCCATTTATCATTGGTATATAGGAGGGCTACTAATTATATTGAGTAAATCTTGTATCTAGCCACATCACTGAAGGTGTTCATCCGCTGTAGGAGTTCCTTAGTAGAATTTTTGAGATCACTTATGTATACTATTATATAATCTGCAAATAGCAAAAGTTTGATTTCTTTCTTTTTTCCAATTTGTATCCCCTTGATTTTCTTTTGTTGTCTTATTGCTGTAGCTAGAACTTCAAGTAATATATTGAATAGATATAGAAAGAGAGGACATCCTTGTCTTCTTCCTGATTTTAGTGCAATCATTTTGAGTTTCTCTCCATTTGAGTTGACATTGTCTGTCATCTTGCAGTATATTGCTTTTACTATGTTTAGGTACATTCCTTGTATCTTTAATCTTTCCAAGACCTTTATCATGGAGAAGTGTTGGATTTTGTCAGAGGATTTTCAGCATCTAATGAGATGATGATTTTTTTCTTTTAGTTTCTTTATATGGAGGATTATATTGACAGAGGTTTATACGTTGAAACATCCCTGCATATCTGGGATGAAACCAACTTGATCATGGTAGATGATTTTTTCAATATGTTCTTGGATTTGGTTTGTCAGTATTTTATTATTTTTGCATCAATGTTCATGAGGGAGATTGGTTTGTAATCCTTTCTTTGTTGCATCTTTGTTTGGATTGGGTATGAGGGAAACTGTAGCCTCACAAAAAGAATTTGGCAAGCTTCCTTTTGTTTCTATTCTGTGGAACAATTTGAAACATATTCATATTAGCTCCTCTTTAATTCTGATAGAATTCTGTACTGAAACCATTTGGAACTGGGCTCTTCTTCTTCTTCTTCTTCTTCTTCTTCTTCTTCTTCTTCTTCTTCTTCCTCGTCTTCCTCCCTTTCCCCTTCTTCCCCTTCCCCTTCCCATTATTCCCCTTCCCTTCCTCTTCTCCTCCTTCTCCTTCTCCTCCTCCTCCTCCTCCTCCTCCTCCTTCTTCTTCTTCTTCTTCTTCTTCTTCTTCTTCTTCTTCTTCTTCTTCTTCTTCTTCTTCTTCTTCTTTTTGGTTGGGAGACTTGATAACTGTTTCTATTTCCTTAGGGATTCCAAGTCTATTTACATTGTTTGTCTGTTCTCGATTTAATTTCAGTGTACGGTACCCATCCAGTAAATTGTCCAGAAAATTTTAGATTTGCCCATTTTGTAGAGTACGCTTCTTTGAAGTATGACCTAATGATCCTCTGGACTTCCTCAGCATTTGCTGTTATCTCTCCCTTTTCATTTCTGATTTTGATAATTTGGATATTTTCTCTCTACCTTTTGATTTGTTTGTATAAGTGTTTGTCTATCTTGATGGTTTTCTCAGAGTCATCTCTTTGTTTCCTTAATTCTTTATATTGTTCTTAATTGATTTAAGGCCTTTGTTTGATTATTTCCTGCCATCTACTCCTCCTGGGTGAATTTGCTTCTTTGTGTTCTAGGGCTTTCAGGTGTGCTGTTAAGTTGTTAGTGTGAGATTTCCCCAAATTTGTTATGTAAGCACTTAGCACTATGAGATTTTCTCTTAGTACTGCTTTCACATTGTCACTTAAGTTTTGGTATGTTGCACATTCATTTTCATTGGATCATAAAAATTATTTAATTTCCTTCTTATTTCTTCTTTGATCCAGAATTGATGTGGGGTTCCCCTCTGTATGCTGTGAATACCACTGGTTAATAAAGAAACTGTTGGGCCTGTGCAGGGAATAGACGTAGGTGGGGAAAACTAAACTGAATTCTAGGAGAAAGAAGGAAGAGTTAGGGAGAAGCCATGGAGACATTCTGAAACTTCAAGTAAGCTGCTGACACATGGCGATACACAGATTAATGGAGATGGATTAAATTAATGTGTAAGAGATAGCCATTAAGAAGCTAGAGCTAATGGGCCAAGCAGTGATTTAATTATATAGTTTCTATGTGGTTATTTCATTTCTGAGAGGACGAGACAAACAAGCAGCCTACTACAAAGAAGAACTGTTCAGTTTTCATGACTTTGTAGGCTTTCTGTACTTTGTGTTGCTGTCAAACTCAAACTTTAAACCATGGTTATCTGATAAGACACATGGGGTTATGCGAATTGTTTTGTATCTGTTGAGATTAGTTTTGTGACCTAATATGTGGTCAATTTTAGAGACGGTTTTATGAGTTGCTGAGAGAAGGTATATTCATTTGTGTTCAAGTGAATTGTTCTATAGGTATCTGTTAATTCCAATTTATAACACCTGCTGTTCCCTTATCTCCCTGTTAATTTTCTGTCTGTCACACCTGTCCATTAGTGATAGAGGGATGTGTCACCTTTAATTTGTGAAGTTTGATGTTTGATTTAAGATTTAACAATGTTTCTTTTATAAAGGTGAATGTCCTTGTATTTGGGGCATAGATGTTCTGAATGGAGAATTCATCTTCTTGGATTCTTTAATCAATATGAAATGTCCTTCTCCATCTCTTTTGATTAAGTTTAGTTTTAAGTCTATTTTACTAGATATTATGATAGTTATGCCATCTTGCTTCTTAGGTCCCTTTGACTGAAAAATCTATCCCTAACCCTTTATTATAAGGTAATGTCTCTTTGAAATTGACCTTCCTTTTTTTTTTTTTGGTCTTGAACTCTTTATTTTTTTATATTCTTTTATTTTTCATTCAAAAAATTTACACTTCCTCCCTTTCTCCCAGTCCCCTCCCACTCTCCCACTAACCCTCCTCCCTCCCCCTGCTTCCTTAAACGGGGACAGGGTACACTGCCCTGTGGGAAGCCCAAGTCCCTCCCCATTCCATCCTGGCCTAGGAAGGTGTACATCCATAAGGACTAGATTCCCAAAAAGCTAACACACGCAGAAGAGATAGGTCCCAGTGCCATTATCATTGGCTTCTCAGTAAGCCCCCCTTGACAGCCACATTCAGAGGTTCCAGTTTGATCATATGCTCATTCAGTCCTGGTCCAGCTGGATTCGGTGAGCTCCCATTAGATCAGGCACACTGTCTCAGTGGGTGGACCAGGCCCTCACGGTCCTGACTTCCTTGCTCATCTTCTCCCTCCTTCTGCTCTTCGACTGGACCTTGGGAGCTCAGTCCATTGCTCTGATGTGAATGTGGGTCTCTATCTCTATCTCCATCCATCGGATGAAATTTCTATGTTGATGATCAAGATATTAATCAATGTGACTATGGGACAAGGCTAGATCAGGCACCTTCTCATCTGCTGCCCAAGTACCTACCTGGGGACATCCCTGTGGACACCTGTGATCCCCTCTAGAGCTAAGACTCTTGCCAATCCTAAAATTACTGCCTTAATGTAGATATCTTATTCCCTTCTCAAATATCCACCCTACCTCCATTCCACCCTCTCACTCCCCCAAGCTCTCCCGAGTCCATCCCTTCTTGCTTCTCCCTCCCTCTCTCCCTTTCACCCCCCACCCCTACCTACACCCATATCCCCATTCCCGTGCCTCCACCTTTTGCCCGGCGATCTTGTTTGCTTCCAATTTCCAGGAGGATCTATATATGTTTTTCTTTGGGTTCACCTTGCTATTTTGCTTCTCTAGGCTTGTGAGCTATAAGCTTAATGTTCTTTCTTTATGGCTAGGATCCACTAATGAGTGAGTACAAACCATTATCATCTTTTTGGGTTTGGGATATATCACTAAGTATAGTGTTATCTATTTCCATCCATTTGCATGCAAATTTAAGGATGTCATTGTTTTTTACCACTGAGTAGTATTCTAATGTGGATATATTCCACACTTTCATTTCCTCTTTAAGGGCCTGTATCATCTTCATACTGTTATTACTAAGGTCATTTTCTTTTGTTTCAGCTGCATTGGAATGTTCACGTCTTGCTGAAGTAGCATCACTTGGTTCTGGTGGTCATATATTGTCCTTTCTGTTGTTGAATGTATTTTTGTACTGGCATTTATACATCTGGGTTTGGGATGCTTATAGCTATGTGTGTTGGTTCTTTTGTTGCCTTTGATGTATGGGTGTTTTGTTACATTATTGTCTATTTCCTTTATTTTCTTTTGGCTTGAATAGCCAAGGGTTCTGGTAGTTGGTAGGTTTTCAGGTCCTGTAGGGTTGTCTCAGATGAGGTTGAAGGAGGTTTGGGTGCCTACATTCAGGGTATCCTTCTGTTCTTCTGAGTGCTGTGTGTTGTAATTGTGCCTATGTAGTCTGTTTTTCCAACTGGTGTGGTATACGCCTGTGTCTATGAAGTCTGCTGGAATTTTGGGGGTGGGCTGTCCACAGGGAGGGTTATGAAGTATGTGGAGTTTGGCAGTGGAGTAGGTCTTGGCAAAATAGAATCTAGTGCATGGCAGTGATGGTGATGCATCCTGCAGCTGTTGTGAGATGTCTTACTCCTTTGACTTTTTGAGGGGCTCAAGCCAGCTCCCAAAAGAACTTGTTGAGGCTTATTATTACTTATAAATGCCCAGTCTTAGCTTGAATTGATTCTTGCTAGCTTATCTTTAAAAAAATTTCCCATCTACCTTTTGCCTCTGGGCTTTCTCCTTTTCTTCCGTATATCTTACTTTCACTCCTACTTTGTGGCTGGCTGGGTGGCTGTGTGCCTGGGTGGCTGGCCCCTCATGTCCTCCTCTCCTTGTTCTCTTTCTCTCCCTCTTCCTCATTTCTTCTTCTATTTATATTCTCTGCCTGCCAGCTCCACTGTGCTCCTGCCTTGCTATTAGCCATTCAACTCTTTATTATACCATCAGGCATTTTAGACAGGCGAAGAATTACAGCTTCACAGAGGTAAACAAATGCAGCATAAACAAAAGAAACACACCTGAAAATAATATTCCCCAACATTTCCTCTTTTTTCTTTCTAAACAAAAGTGAAAAAATTAACTTAACATAGTAAGACTGTATACAATAAGAATAATTCTCAAGTAAAGATTATATTCACAATGTACTGAATTCCAATTCATCTGTGTCTGATAAATTTAAAGAAAATACTCCATAATAAATCCAAATTTTTATACCTGAATTACTGTCTATCATTTCTATTGAAACCTGCAACTAATACTACTTAGTCTTCAACTCCTTCAAAGGCACCAGAAAGATATAATATAGTTTAAGTAAACAAAAAGTGCATTACAAATGACTTCTTAAAACTCTAGAAATGACAGAGACATATGACCCCCTGGACAGTCACCCAAAGTTACTTTGCAATGTTGGGACATGTATCTTCAGCTCACATGCCCATAGTATCCGGCAAACTTTAAATTGAAGCAGGAAATTTGAAAGACTGTCGTACCTATATTGGCAGTTTGCCAGTAACTTTACTCTGTGTCCTGCAGAATGTCTGGAATTTTCTTCTGTGAAGCAGAAACCCTTAATGGTTATCCATCCTTGTTTAGTCAAAATTCAGCAGTCATTTTCTGTGGTTCCTGAATGTCCAGTTTATACAACATACAGCCAATTAGTACAGGCAAAATCAATTTCTTGCCAAAATGGTTAATATTGCCACAATGACATCAAATTCTATAAGGAATTTCTTCAGTGCCCATCCTCTCTGAAGTAAATTGGTACTACCAGGAGCAGATATGTCTCATTGTCATGAAAATCTTTAAATTAACAAACATTTTAAATACCATATTTTATAGGTCTTTGAAAGGTTTGAAGACCATCTATCTAAAATATATCTGTGTATGATTTGAAAAGCATACCTAGCCTATCTACAAACTTATTATAAAGGACTAACTACTGACTTGTATTTCTTGATTATCCTAAATAGTTAAGCTTTCAAAAACTAGAATTTTACTTTGCATGTTTAAATGAACTGCATAGGTACAATACCTTAAAAAAGAGCATATATATATTATTTTGTTACAACATAATAACATATATATATATATATATTATGTTATAACAAAATAACCTTAAATTGTTATCAACATACAAAATCCTTTAAACAAGGGTAGAAACACATATACAATCTGTTATAACCAAAAGTTAAGGCATTCTTCAAATATCTAGGCTGATTTATTTCAACAGTCCCTCTTTCAATTCCAGGTCTCTTATTAGCTGTCTTTGCTTTTTAGCAATCAAAATTCAAAATCAATACAATACTATACAGGATCTGGACTCCCTGTGTGTTACTCATCTTTATGTGCCATTTTTCTTTTCTCTTACTGTCTCTTTAAAAACTTTAGTTTTTAAAACTATTTATTTCTTTCTTTAACTGCTTATACCCATTTTCTTTCTTTCTTAAGCCTATTTTGTAAAGAACACGGAAACCTCTTTACAAGTTTTCCCATCTAGATCAATTTTACTATGTATCTCTAGTCTTTTATGACTGCATGAGAGAACTTTAGACTGTTAAACTACACCTGGATTCTCTGCATGCTCTAGTAGCTGGCTCTGTCCACTCTCTAGTTAGGTCATGAAAGCCAAGCCTAAAGTTTGCAGCCAGGTCAGGAGTTTCTGACAAAATACTGCATTAAACCTTTCTAGCTATAGAAATCAGTACCTGCTTTGCCACAAGCAGTTTTTACTTAGCTTGCCATTTCTACTTTTTTAAAGATTTTATTTATTATGTATACAGCGTTCTGCCTACATGTACACCTGCCGACCAGAAGAGGGCACCAGATGTCATAGATGGCTGTGAGCCACCATGTGGTTACTAGGACTTGAACTCAGGACTTCTGGAAGAACAGTCAGTGCTCTTAATCTCTGAGCCATCTCTCCGGTCCCATTTCTACTTTCTATTTAGCACTTCTGGCTTAACAGCAGTGCCTCTTAAAAGAGCCATATAGTTTTTTTTAATCTTTCTGAGGACCTAGATAGATATTTGAGCCCCACATTGGGTGCCAAAATAGTGTATGATGTTTATTCTCTTTTGACTTTTTAGGGGATATTGGGGGTTACTGAGTGCCAGCCTCAGTGCTCCCTCAGGGTTCAGAACAGGATGCCTACAATAAGGTAAAACTGGCTTAAAAAGGGGATCTGAAGGGTTGAACAAGTTGGCTTAGTCATGTTTTCTCTTTGTCTCTTTATTCTTTAGGTGAAAAAAGAAGGGCTGTTCCCCACAAGGCTTTCAGTTTATATACACATGCAGACATAGTTATCAATTCCATAGACAATGACAATGGTACCAAACATGCATTTCACAGGATCACGAAAACAGGTAAATCTGACAAAGAGAACACTTTATGTCTCAGTGTGGGAGACATGGTTGTAAAGCTCCCTGGAAGATACCAGGAGGATTAATTAAGAATGGGAATTTAAATCGATACAAAATTTTAAGAAAGGGTTTTCGTGCACTAACTACATTTCTTAAGTGTGACTAGGTAAGCTAGAAGTTTGTGATTAACAATTGTAAAGAAAAGTGCAGCATTTAGAGAGTCCAGTTTGATCATATGCTGGTCCTTGGACTTCCCACAGGGCAGGGCACCATGCCCTCTTTTAAGGAAGCAGCGGGAGGGAGGAGGGGGAGAGCAGGAGGGGACTGGGAGAAGGGGAGGAAATGTAAATTTTTTTGAATGGAAAAAAATAAAAGAATATGAAAAAAAAGAAAAGTGCAGCAGCACTTTTGCACTTCCTGAGTACTTCTGCTTCCTTCCCTCGTAGCTAGGAACAGAATGGTTTGGTAACCATAGTTACTAGCTCAGGCCAGGTAGAAGGCAAAAGTGCTTGATTTGCATCTTGCTAGCTGAATTAAAGAGAAGTTCTTTAGAGACTGCTGTTTCTAGTCCCAGGGGTTGCCTGTTGGCACCCAGGTAAGAAGGAATTACTTCCTCTAAGGCTGGTTTAGTGACCCAAGCTTTTGTACTGTATCTCTAGGGGTAAAGGCATAAACAGTTAATCTCCTGGGCTATGATCTTGTGTTAACTGAAACCAAGGTGAAGGATAAATACAGAATATTAATACCTTGTTAGGTTAGAGCAAAGGCCAGTAGATTACACCTTTTGGAGTCTGCTGTTAGGGAATTCAGGGCTACCCAGACATATTTATCAATAAGAGCAGACATACTGTCTCCCCTACTCAGTGTCTGTCCCTATTGAGGATACTAGGTGACCACATGTTTGCAAGGCTCCATTATTTGTCAAAAGTCCTGTCAGTGAGGATAATTCTTGGAGACTACCTTTATGTAGATTTGACTATGAGAACAAAGTTTTGGCTGAGAGGATGCTTTCATAACATGGCCACACAGTGTGGAGAAGTCATCCAGGTGCCCATAAAAGAAGAAGTTAACTCAACTAATGATTTGCACACTGCTTGTATATTTCAGGATAAATTCCATTATGGAAGGGAAAAGAGTCATGGCTTCACAAGATTTTTACAGAGTTGACAGCGATCATCCAAAAGAAAGGTGTTTCCAAATCTTTTCAAATTGTGTTCCCCACCAGATCATACTCCTGTGGGTTTGTCTATGGATCTGTCAGCTGCACTTTTACTTTATAGTTTGTGAACTTGTAATGGGGGGCTCCCAAATAAAACACATAGAGGCTTATTATTACTTATAAATGCCCAGTCTTAGCTTGACTTGCTTTTTGTCAGCTAAAAATTTTTCCCATCTACCTTTTGCTTCTGGGCTTTTTTCTTTTCTTTCATATATCTTACTTTCACTCTTACTCTGTGGCTGGCTGGGTGGCTGTGTGGCTGGCCCCTGATGTCCTCCTCTCCTTGTTCTCTTGATCCCCCTGTCCATTGTTTCTCCTATTTATAATCCCTGCCTGCCAGCTCCACCTATCCTTGTTCCTACCTTCTTATTGGCCATTTGACTTTTTATTAGACCATCAGGTGTTTTAGACAGGCATGGACCCACAGCTTCACAGAGTTAAACAGATGCAGCATAAACAAAAGCAACACACCTTAAAATATTATTCCCCAAAATGCAGCCAAGTCTCTCGTCTGCTTGCCAACTGCTGGTGGCTGCACCAGAGCAGGGAAGTTACACCAGAGTTGGAGGCAGGGGTGAGGTGCCTTGCTGCAACTGAGATGGGAGGAAGGAACCATCATATTGGTTTCCATAGTAGTCGTAAAAATTTGTAGTCCCACCAGCAATGAATGAGTGTTTCCCTTGCTCTACTTTCTCACCTTCATGAGTTATTATTTATCATTTAACAAGTTTATGGCTTAACCAGTTAAAGTTGACCACTGCCTATTTTAGTAAACCAAGAGATTATAGCCAGCTATAATGATGGATAGCTATAATACCAAACTGGAGTTGCTAAGATAGGTGGATCTCAAGTTCAAGGTAAGATAGGTGGCATAGTAAAATATTGTAGACAAACAAATGATGACAACAACAAAAAAAATAAGGGAAAAGAGGATGGGGAGAAGAAAGGATTGTTTAGAAATTTTGTTCTAATAGTGACAATGTGGTCAAGAAAGAGGTTAATCTTGCCTCTTCCTACATGTGTTATATATTCTGTTGAAGCAACCACACTCTGCTTTCCTTTGACCAACCACAAGGTTGTAACAAGACCTGCAGGTGACAAATTACAAGATCAAGATGAGTTGTTATTTGGGGAATAGGTGCTTCACCAAGCACACTTTGAGGAGAAACTGCCTAAAGAGCTGTGTGGCATAGTACTGCAAGTATCATGCACAATCTACCTAGTCTATGGTCCCAAGGAAAGCAACACTGAGACTCCTGAGAAGAAATCATCTCCCATGGACTGAGATACTGTGACACTGTGTATACCAAAACATTACTGAACAAAAGTGTATTGAAGTATGTATGGATTAAATATCCATTGCCAGTGATAGATCACTAGATAATAGGTGACTAGAGAAGGTACAGGGATGAAGGGATCAGGTGAATGAGACTGTTTACACATACATCATAATTGATGCTAAAACCATGGTCTAGTTTTGACATGTATCCTAGTTAGTTTTATGTCACCTTGACACAAACTATGTCAAGTGTTTTATGTCACTTGACACATCAGTGTGGAAACACATTTGAGAAAATGCCTCTATAATATTGTTGGCAAGCCTATTAGGTATTTTCTTAATTAGTGATTGATGGGGAAGAGCCCAGCCTATTGTAGGTGATGCCATCTCTGTTTTTGTGGTCCTGGGTTATATAAAAAATCAGGCTGAGCAAGGCATGGGGAGCAAACCTCTAATAAGCACCCTCCATGGCCTCTGCATCAGCTCCTGCTTTCGGGTCTTTGTCTTGTTTGAGTTCCTGTAGTGATTTCCATCTATGATCAACAGTGATATGGAAATGTAAGACAAATACCCCCCATGTTGCTTTAGTCATGATAATTCATCACAGCCCTAGTAACCTAAAGTAAGGCAACATGCATTCAATTGCTTGTTTATTTTGGTGGCTAGCTAATTAATTAGTTAATATTATTGGGATGATACATGGGCCTTTTGCTTGCTAGGCAAGTGCACTTTCTTTCAAATACAATACTAGATATTTCTAGATTCTTAAAACCAGAATAATTACACAACTTCAGCATCAGGTAATAAGTCACTATTCATACAGAAATAAGAAAGGAAAACAGAAACTAATAAAAACAAATGCAATTTGCTGGACATAAAGAAGGAGCTTAAACACTCTGAGGATTTGATGGCAAAGAAAAATTGCTAGGAGGCTAGAGAAATGGCTCTGTGTTTAAGCGCCCTTGTTACTATTGCAGATGACCCAGGTTCTATAGCCAGTACTCAAAATTTAGCTAACAACTCTATGTAACCATTATCCCAGAGGGTCTACTACTCTCTTCTGGCCTATACTGATAAACGATGTAAATAGTGTAAATAAGTACTTCATGCAGTCTTTCTATACTTACAAAATAAATACACAAATCTGTTAAAAAGATGATTGTTAAAATTTAAAGGTATAGTGTACATAGGGAATGCCTCCTCTTTTCCTAAGCTGAAGAACAATGAAATAGAGTTAAAAAATCCACAATTAAAGTAATTTGTAATATAGTAATTGTGTAGAGGACAGAATGGAGACAAGAAGGAGGAAAAACATCTTACCTTTCAGACAAGCCTACATTGAGGACAGCCACATGACAATAGAAAGCCACATGGTATGATGGGGAGATTTAGAGAAAGAGTCAGGAAGCCTAAAAGTACCTGGTAGCTTAAAACATCTTTGGGCTCTGGTAAATATTGAAAAGAAAAGGAAAAAAGATTATGCCTTTAAATTCAGAAACTGGTAGAGCCAATGAACCTCATAGTTGTTCATAGGAACTACACTGGGCACTAGGTATTTTGGGAGGAAACGTGCCTTTTCTTTAGGCGAACCTGTGACTCTAGAAATGGTCTCCATAACCATGTGCTTAAATTGCCAACTAGAGAAGCTTTTCAGAGAGAAGAAAAATCATGCCTCCACCTAGAGGTAAAGTCTATTCATTCCTATGAGATTTCTCTCTCTAAAGAGATAAACTTAAAATTATTTAGGACATGTAATAAAACTAGGGAATAGACACAAATAGTTTCTATCAAGAAAATTCAGTGATCCAGTTCCAATGATCAGCAAAGAGATCAGTGTCTGAACTGAATTTCAGATCCTACCCTCAGTTAAAGTCCTAAGACAAGGATTCTCATATAGGAGGTAATAAGATACTAGAGTTCCCTTCTGGCAATTCCAGTGCTCAGAACCAGTGATATTTCTGGAACTACAGATTTTATATTTCCTCCCCTGAGCTGCCTGTCTTATTTCTGTCTCATGTCCATAACATTTCCCCCTTCTGAAGAGGTAGAGGTAATCCCAACTGCCATTTAGGGACCTAAGGCAATGACTGAATATGACACCTTATTGATGAGTGGATTAGCTGATGTGGTACCTTGGTTACACATTCAGTGGTACTTAGTAGAAGACCCAAAATTAAGTTGACAGTTCCATTTGAATAACAACCAGGTGTAAGAGGGAAAGGATATTCCTAGCTTGTGTGTAGACACAGAGGTGAGGTAGATGCCATGGTAATAGCTATTAGAGGAATAATAGCCATTAGAGTAATAAGCTATAGGCATGGAAGATAGAACAGAAGATTTTTTTAAATGTCCAAATCAAAGTATTAGAATGTCCTTGAGGGCACAAGAGCATCCATCCAGTGGATTTTTCTATGTTTTTTCTTTTATCTTTAAGTTTGGACTAGAGAAAAATGAACCCAAGATATTCTTTCAAAAACACTGATAGTTGTTGTAAAAGTTACAATATCAGTTTGAAGGACCCATTGAGCAACTTCTTTAACAAACCCCAGTATGGGCCCCATGTGGTGCTGTCTAGCAATGCAGGGACAGGTTATTTTCTCCTCACATTACAGAAATAAAAGGCAGGAAAGGAGTGTTTTAGGGAATCATGGAATGTCCCAGTGGAGACAACATACATCACCATGGAAATTTTAGGAAAATGTCTTATTGGTACTATTTCTGCAATGAAACCAAAGCAACTCGGGGAGAAAAGTGTGTGATCAGCTTATATGTACATATCATAGTTCATCATCAAAGGAAGTCAAGGCAGGAACTCAAACAGGGCAGGATCCTGTAGGCAGAAGCTGATGCAGAGGTTATGAAGGGGGTGCTGCTTTCTAGCTTGCTTCCATGGCTTCCTCAGCCTGCTTTATTATATAATCCAGGACCACCAGCCCAGGGTTGACACCACACAAAATGGGATTGGCCTTCCCCCATTGAACACTAACTAAGAAAATGCTTCCCGTGCTTGCCTAGAGCTTGATCATATGGAGGCATTTTCTCAATTGAGGCTCCCTCCTTTTTGATGACACTAGTTTTTGTAAAGTTGACATAAAATTAGCTAGGACAAGAACAGACTCAAATTGAAATTCAAAGACAAATTAACTACAGTTCAAAAGAGTATAATACTGGTATAGGCAAGGTATAAATCTGGCAGCTGACCAGAAAAGGAGAAGGTGAAAGAGAAGGAAATAAAATAAAGTACAAAGTTTGAGGAAAGACTACCTCAATCAAGGGGCAGTAGGCACGGGCAATGAGGAGGGAAACTTTGGAGACTAAAGAAACCCACAGTCTAGAGTGGTGAAAGCATATGTAGGCTTGGGTCTACATCCCAAAGAAAATGATAGAAATGAAGGAAAAAGAATTGTTCCACCCTTCTGAATCATGACTCAAGAAGATGACACTTACTCAAACATGTTTATTGTTCCTCTATTCATAATATCCATTAATTGGAAGTACCCTAGATGTCTGTCAATAGATGAATGGAAAAAGATGTGAAAAACCTAAACAATGGGATATTACTCAGCTGTTAAAAGTTGAAATAATGAATTTTTTTTGAGACAAGGTTTCTCTGTAGCTTTGGTGCCTGTCCCAGAACTAGCTCTTGTAGACCAAGCTGGCCTCAAACTCACAGAGATCCACCTGCCTCTGCCTCCCAAGTGCTGGGATTCAAGGTGTGCACCACCACTGCCCAGCGAAATAATGGAATTTTAAAGTAAATGGATAAAACTAAGAAATAATCATCATGAAGTAACAGAAAGTAAAATATTGTATGTTTAGCTTTTTGTATATGTGGATATTAGTTGATAAGTCTTCATTAAGAAGGCTACAATCCATAGAACCAAAGGTTAGCTATAAGGTAGTGAACCAGGGAGGAGGGAAAATTTAGCTAGGAAGGGACTTAGAGTAGGTAGATATAGATGGATAAGAGGGCAGAGGGAAAGAGCCCAGATTTTGATTTTATCCTTGTGTTCAAGAGCAATGTGAGAGATTCATGTACTCTGACACTCATTTCAATATAAATTAAGTTTATTATTTACTTTTGTTGACAGCAAATAAAACACAGATTTTATATGACAATTCAAATAAGATTTTATTTAATGAAAGCCCATAATACAAATAATGAATTGAGGAAACAAAACATGCAAAAAATATAAGAGGTGGCCAACTTGACTATTTTTTGTCACAGGCCACATTTAGAATCACTTTGAGCTCTTTCAAAATTTATGTAGACACAATGACAAATGCTTGCTATCTTTGCTGGATTTTCAAGGTGGTGTAAGATAAAAATTTACTTTTAAATTTTATAATGGGGTGTTTTGCCTATGGCTAAATTTGAAGAAAGGCAAATTGCACCACTTATTAGAAAGAAAATTGCAGCTATAGTTGCCAGAACCATGGCACTACCAATCTTCTGAGTGTCTGGGTCAGAAGGCATATTGAAAGATGGTGGAAAGGCAATCCCCCATTTACGCATGATGGATATGTAATTGAACAAAACAACAAGGTAAAGAAAGCTGCTAGCAATGATGTTCAGAATCCCTGAAAGGCTGAATGGATTGCAAATGGCATTCCTCCACACTCTTCCCATACACAGACTACAAAAAGCAATAATTGTGGTCATTTTTCCAAAGAGCCCAAGAAAGCTAGCCACCAGCAGCAGGTGCTGGTTTATTCGAATGTACAATGGAATGAAGGAGTCACGGTAGTTGTATTGGTGACATACTCTTATGTCGCCGGAGTTGTTGCCATTGTGGAAAACACAGGCTTTCCATATGCCCACAAAAGCCATTGTAGGCTTGAAAATCATAGGGTCTTCATAGTACCACACTCGCCACTGAGGGAGCCCCATGGAGATGCAGCAAAGTAGCCAGGCCACTGAGGTCAAAGCAAAACCTCCCATTTGGCGATTGTATGTTTTCAACATGATGGTGACAGTGAACACTTGAGAACTGCAAAGATATACAGGACAATATAAAGACAGTTACTCAGGACAAGGACAGTATACTCAGGTTTAAAGTACTAAGGGAAAAGTGTTATGTTTGAGATAGCGGGCCTTGCATGGAGATCTGCTGACTTGGATGTGGGATGAGAAAAGCCTGAGAAGGCCCCTGTGACAATCTGTTCAGTCAGGTAGATAATCTAATCCATTCACTCTCTACACTGTATAATTCTGCATTTGCCACGAACTTCTGGAAATCCCACTGCCTCTTCTATCCCAGGGCTAGTATGAGAGGCATAAGACCCTACATCTGATCAGTTGCATGATATCTTCAAGGGACACCCATGATTAGCAAGTGTGATAGGTTTATTCTAGTGATGTGTCAAAATTGCCTCATCATTCATTATTCTTGGATCTTTGGATTAGCTCAAAGCTTTGCCTTTGGTTATGAACATCACCATATGAATGAGCATGGTATAGGAAACTTTATGTGCATACATTGTGTTGTCATTTCTCTTGAGTAGATATTGAGGCATTCAACTTTGAGGAGAAATAGTGTCAAGTTCATACAGTTTTCATTATAGAATTTATAGAACTATTTCACACCAGTTGCATGAATTTTACATACCCAGTAGCAAATCTAGAAGTTTTCAGTTTCTTTTTAACATGCTTCTCACTGGCTGGGTACAACACACAAGCACACCAATGCTGAAAGAGAGTAAGTGAATGGAAACTCATAAGGTAATAGAAAATTAACTTACTCTGGTATATATAATATGAAACATATTATACATTATCTTAAAGTAACCCATTTCATTCTAATATTTAAAATATGTCATATTCTAAGAAAATTTGTGAGCACAGATTATGCTAACCCCTAGGCAATTGCCAAATACAAAGAAACTATAAGTACATTTATAACTTTATGTTTAGTTGTAATCGTCTACTTGAAACAATATAAGAACGATCAGAGAAGGCAGTCTCACAGAATCTGGATTCAGTTGGTCTTTAGGCATGCCTGTGAGGGATTATTTTGATAATGTTAATTTTAGAAGGAAGACCTACCCAGTGTGGGTAGTACCATTATCTAAGAAGAGGATTATGAGCTGAATGTGGGTGTAGAAATGCATATAAATGCTAAAAGGAATGTATTCCTTCATTGCTCCCTCTTCTGGAGGATGGCTATCTTGTGCCTAGCTGCTTCAGGATGTTGCCACTCTGACCTCTTCTGATTAATGGGTCTTGACCTAGAAATGTGAGCCAAATAACCCTTTTCTCCAGTAAGTTTTTTACAATATTTTATGCCAGAAAGAGAAAAAAAATTAAGACACGCAGCATAAGTTGTATCTATTCATTCATGCTTGCATTTACTTCTGTCTTCAAATATGCCAGGTAGACATTAAATATGGTAAATTTGAGTTCTTGGAATCAGATTGGTCTACCTTTGTTTTAAGCTAAAAGTCTGTCTCATTATTTCTGCCATTGATTTTTTTTTTTTGGTTTGATTTTTTTTGTTTATAGTAGACAGGCTCTTACAATGTAAACCAAACTTTTTCTAACTTCATATGTAGTCCACATTGGTTTCAGACATGAAACAAGCCTTCCTCAGACTGTGAGTGCTGAAGTTATGTGTTTGACCACTGTTCATAACTTGTGTAAGAATTTTTTTAATGATGGTAACACTTGCAATTTGTGTGTGTGTGTGTGTGTGTGTGTGTGTTATTAGAGGTAGATTCCCAGGACTACTGCATGCTAATGAAATGTTCTACCATGAATTTATACTCCTATAATTGGAAGAGCATTTTTCACAGGTTACGTTTTCAGGAAGTCTGTAAATGAGTTCCTTCATTGTGCTTTCAATAAGAAAATTTAAGGTTGTATTTCAAGGTGGGCCAAATAGAACTCAGGTCCCTGAATTCAACACTCTACTACATAAGGAGAATTTAATGACTAGAAACAAGGACCAAAGGCATATTCTCTTTTATTGAACAGGAAACTTCATTTAGAGACAACATGAGTTTGGCATTTAATAATCCTTTGTTAATGCCATAGATTGTACTTGTAGCATGGTTTCTAAGCATTCCTTATTAATGGTGGTCTCTTCAGGAGTTAGTGTGGGTATATATGTAAATACATTATCTAACTCATCAAAAGATAAAGAGACAGAACCAAATGTGGGCAGAAGTTCTTAAAGAACAATTCGCCTAACAATCAAATGGAGGGCACAAAGTGTTAGAAATGAGGAGAGTGGATGCCACATTGTGCCTGAGACCTGCTTTGAAATGAAAGCTCAAATTATCAGTCTAGTCTTGGGTACAGGCAAATGGTGAGTGTAGTTGAAGGTGAATTGAGCGAGTGAGGCTAGAGAAGTCATTCAAATCAATCTTTGGAAAACATTTGGGGAGTGCCTAGGCGTCTTTCTTAGTGATACTTTGGACAGTGGCATAAGGCGAGGGATTTTTGAAGCTGGGAGCCAGAATTTGTTATTATAACCAGAGCCTTTCTGTAAAGGGCCTTATTAATAACCATCATTCTGTTCAACCTAATAATCCTAAATGCATTTTTCTGTGTTGCTGAATATTAAATCTGGGGCATCATGGATACTAGAAAAGCACTATGCTACTGAACTATTATTATTAGACATGATTTTGAATCATGGACAAGCTTGTCTTGTTTCCAAGAATAGTTCATGGATACATTTTTTATTTGCTTAGGTATTTTTTTTTCTGATCTGAGAAATGGCCTCATTGAATAGGCCTAAATGCCCTCAAGATCATTCTGGAGTCCAGAATGCATTTCAAGTTGTGATCCTCTAGCTTCTTCATGTACCTGGATAGTAGGATACAGTTATAAGGATAGAACTTAGAAGAAAATGAATACTAATTCTTGAGCTGCCTGTGCTCTCCAGGGTTTGGTGAGGTAAAGGAATACAGATGCTTTTATTTTAGTTTTTTTTTTTTTTTTAGCAAAAAAGCTCCAATCAGAGATTTGACTGAAAACAGTTTCAAAAACCTGCTGTGTTTACCTGGGCCCATCCTTCTCTCTATAACCCTAAATTATTGAAAAGCTTCTTGTACGTGGTCACTCTCAGAGAGGTCAGAATGGAGTTATAGAGTTTCCTAAGATAGAAGGTGGGACAGCCCTGTGCATGTGAAGAAGATGAGAAGAATCAGAAGTACTCAGAACACAATGACAAAGAGAATGATGAGCTCTATGCAAGAGATTTCGAGTTCACAAACATAGCTTTTACAAGCGACACACTGGTAGAACAGCTCTACGGGGCAGAGAGGGACAAGTAAAGATCAAAGTTAAAAATCCAAGTATGGCTTCTACTAAGCACATTAACTCCTACACACAATATTGGTTTTGGGGTTTTGTTGCTGATGTTGTCGTTTTAACAGCATGATGCTGTTGAAACACCATAACTTAGATCTTCTCTACTGGTTATCTTCTAGCTATGACCATTATATCTCAGAGGAAAACTAAAGGGGAGTATACCATTTAATTTATTTTATATTTCAGATATTTCTATCTAATAGACTGATGTGGGATTCCCCTCTGTATGCTATGAATATGTTTTATTGCCATTGGTTAGTAAAGAAGCTTCTTTCAGCCAGTGGCTTAACAGAATATAGCCAGGCTGGAAAAGATATATAGCAAGAGTAGGCTGAGTTAGGCAGACACCATGTAGCTACTAAAGAAGACAGATGCCCAGGAACCTTACCAGGTAAACCACAAGCTTTGTGGTAAAATACAAAATAATACATATGGGTTAATTAAAATGTAAGAGCTAGCTAGAAATAAGCTTAAGCTATTGGTCAAAGAGTATTGTAATTAATATAGATTTGTGTGATTATTTCAGGTCTGGGCAGTCAGGAAATGAACAAGCAGCCTCTGTATACATAGACTTTGACTATGATTTTCAGGGATGACAAAACAGAACAGTTCTATGATTGGATTAGGTGGCTGTGGCTACTTACCTTATTGTGGAAAGGAATAAAAGACAGAATAGGTTCTGGGGATGAGGGAAAATTCTCAAAGGCATTCCTTTTGATCTTTACCTCCCCCACATATATACTATCTCCTTATATTTACAGAATATTCTGAAATAGCACCACCAGGTACAGTTCAATGATTTAATATATGAAACTTTTGTAGGAACAAGTCATAACCCTACTAAACATGATACAAAGTGTTAGTGTCCAGGCATACCTTGGTCCTACTTTTTGGAAACCTGGAACAGTGCATCATGCCCAGTGCCCTGTGTCACATCTGTGTGCATGGCAGACAGTACCCTGTCCCTTTAAGAGACAAGCTGTAGCATGAATAATAAAAACTCAGGGATAGAAATTGGGCTTCAACCTGAAAACCAGAAAAACAAAGCAGCCAACTAGAGAAATCTTACCTCCAGCCAGGTTGGGTGACCCTGAACTAAGCAAACTAAGTCTCTCCCCCCATTTTATATTCCCTCTAGTGTTGGAATTAAAGGTGTGAGTGAGCCACCACCACCTGGATATGTTTCTGCATTGGTCTTGTGTAGAAGACACAGAGAACTATTTGTCTCTGTCTCCCAAATCCTTGGATTAAATGTATATGTCACAATTGCCTGACCTCTAGTGGCTTTAGGCAAGATTTATTTATCAAAATACAAATAATATACCACTATATTTACCCTCTTTTGTCTAAAATAAAAACGGCTATAAATAATTTAAGAAAAACTACATACAATAAGTATCTAAATCAGATATCCTCTCATTTAATCATTCCATTTTTAACCTGTCCAGCATATCATCATACAGAGACTAAAATCCCTTCATTATAATGTTTTTCCCATTTTTATTGTATGAAAATTATCTCTCTTTTAACTAATTCCTCCCTTTAATAATTCCCAATTATATTACCAAATCTGCCAACAATATTGATGTAGATATGAGGCTGATTTCTGCTATGTAGAACAGTAAAAGCCTGACTGGATTTCAAGGCAGCCATCTAGTTTGGCAGCAGCCTGAGAAGAGGGTTCAGGGAGAGTCTGCAACCCATGATGGAGAGAGAGAGAGAGAGAGAGAGAGAGAGAGAGAGAGAGAGAGGTGAAGGAAACCTAGCTGGGTGGGGCTGGAGCCTCATGCACAACCCTGGCCTTTGTTGGTGGCTAAAAAAGCTTCAGGCAAATGAATTTTTCATGAATTTGTACCCCAAACATTTGGCACCAAATACAGCATAAATAATAAAAACCCTGAGACAGAAACTGGGGTTCAACCCCAAAACCAGAAAAGCAAAGTAACCAAGCCACTAGAGAAGTCTTACCTCTACCAAGGCTGGGCGACTGTAAACTAAGCAGACTAAGCCTCTCTCTCTCCTCCCAGTTTATATTCCCTCTAGTGCTGGGTTTAAAGGTGTGTGACTCTCTAGGACTGGGATTAAAGGTGTGAGCCATCAACACCTACATATGTTTCTGCATTGATCTTGTGTAGCCTAGGGTAGCCTTTAACTCACAGAGATCCATCTGACTCTGTCTCCCAAATCCTGAGTTTAATGGTGTGTGTCACCAATGCCTGATGTTTAGTGGCTTTAGCTTTGCCTCTAGTATTCAGGAAGAATTTATTTATCAAAATACAAATAATATACCACTACAACAACCCCTGCCTACTCCCACTCTCTTTCCCATTGCTCTTCTGATGGGACAGGGAAGACTTTTCCTGTCTCTTCTCTTTTTTTTCTTTTTCTTTTCTCTTCCCCTCTCTTCCTTCCCTTTTTCCACTCCCTTCCCTTCCCCCAATATGGTTAGATCTGTCACTTCATACTGTATAAGTGATTTAACTCTGCTTCAATATATTCTACAAAGTAATAAAAATTTAAGTTTATAAAGGTCTACGTTAGATTAACAAAAACCTAACAATCTCAAACATAAATCAAACATGTTAAGTAAAAACCAATTATAGTCAATCTGGAGGACTCAGGGTAAAACACTCCTCCACAACCTCTCAGCTTGGATCCTGCTCTTCAGGAAAATCCTTCACTAATGTTATTATAGTCATAACTAATATATATCCCATAGACAGGCCTCAAATGCTCAGAGGTCTAGGGAGTATGGTATTTAAACATTTAATTTAAAAAGGTTTTTGTAATAGAGAGACAGGTTGGCTCCTTGTTCCACCCTCATTTCTACCAAAGAAGATGGATGGAAACAGAACTTCCACCAATAACTTGCTTTATAAATGAAAGTACTAGCCACTGAGCAAAAACCTGCCTTTCACCTTAACTGCTGTTAAGAACCTCTTCAGATGTGGATGATGGGACACTGGAATTGACTGCCTCCCATAGCCCAGGGCAAGGTAGGCTGATCTTCCTACAAACTCCTAATCCACAGGATCTTCTGAAGCCTGACAGGCTGCATGCTGCTAGCCATAAGATGGATGTTGTTCTGGAGCCTCTGACTTTAATGACCATGGAGGGCCCTGGGGTGGCTGTCTGGGCAGCCAATCAAGTAAGTCTCTGTCATTTTTCATCAATAACTCAGGTAAAATTTATCCTTCTCAAGGTCTCTATTACAGTTTGATGACTGGTAGCTTTGTCAGCTGCTTTCTCAGTTCTCTGTGTAAAATTCAGGTCACAGGCCTCACTCTCTAAGAGCCAAGGCTAAGTCTAGAAAATGTTTACCTCATTACCAGACTTAATAAAGAGATAATCTAATGAAACAGATTTATCCTGAGTGTTAAGGTAAAGTCATAATGATAGGGAAAGTACAGGGGCTTTAAGGTTTATTTATGTAAAGACATGAAAGCTTAAGACATGAGGATCTAATAATGCTTAAGGGTATAAGGTGTACAAATGCAAGTTATCAGATTTCTCTCTCATTATGCTACTTTTCATAGTCTTAATATTAATCAATAAAATTCTGATAAGTTATTAATCTAGCTCTGGTAGAGTACTACCACTATCATAACTCTTAAGATTAAGATTTTAAATTTCCTTTGGTGATTTCTTAACTATAGACCTTAAAGACACTTTTCATTGTGAAAAAATAAAAACACATATCATGGTCACTTCTGGCTTAAATAAATTTCTTTTTATACAATGTAAATTTCAGTACAGATTATAAACAATAAAATGCTAATGTGTCTAAAACTTATGTTTTTACAAACTCAAAGAATTCACGTAAAATCCAGGGATCCAACTTGAAGGATTCACCTTGAACAGGTCAGATACACCGCTGCCTCAATTACCAGGACCTAAGACCCTAAGCCTCTCCACCTTTTCATGGTCCTATCACCCTCCCACTCATTCAGGATCTAAAAAATTTTTTCCTAAACTTAATCTTGTTGTCTGCTCTGCCAATACCTCACCAGGTACAAGAGACATGAGACAGTTTCACAGAGCCTGGACAGCAGTGAAACAATGAGATACCCCAGGACATGGCCAGCATCCCAGCTTTCTCAGCTCCCCCAGATTTCAACATCCACAAATCAGCAGGAAACAGTCTAGAGAACTCAACACCCTCATTCCCTTAACCTGTCATGCCTAGCTCCTTACCCATTTACAAAAAAAAAAAATCTAAGATAGGAATGTCAGTATATTGGCCCTGCTCCTTGGGAACCTGGCACAGTGAATAATGCCCTGAACCCTGCATCACACCTGTGTGCATGGCAGACCATACCCCATCCCTTTAAGAGATAAGTCCCACCTATTCCAGCTCTCTTTCCCACTGATGTTCTGAAGGCCCAGGCAGGACTTTTCTTGTCTCTTCTCTTTTTCTCTCTCTGTCTCTCGTTCTCTTCTCTTCCCCTCTCTCCCTTCCTTTCCCCACTCCCTTCCCTTCCCCCAATAATACTTCCCACTTAAGATCTGTCTGGCCATGTTTGTCCCTTACTCATTGTGGGCTCACCTGCCAGGGATCCGCTTACTCCAAATCATAACATGCAGGAGACTAAGTGTACTGATTATAAATTATTCCTAATTATATTCCTGAGAAGGACAGAAATTCTCAGATGATAACATGGATGCTACTTGAGAATTGCACTAAGTAAAATAAGTCAATCTGAAGCACAATTAATAAAAACACAGAGACAATAATTGGGGCTCAACCTGAAGGTCAGAAAAGCAAAGCAGCCAGCCACTTGCTCTTACTTAGACCTCAGTCTGAAATGGTGATATTGCCTTCAGAAATCTCAGAATGAGACTATGTCTCCTCCCATTTTATAATCCTCTCTAGTTCTGGGATTAAGGGCATGCACCACTACCTGGTTTCTATAGTAAGCTAGTGTGGCTACTGGGATTAAAGGTGTGTGCCACCAATGCCTAGTCTGTAAGGCTGTCCAGTAAAATCAGGCTATTTTACTTTTCTGATCCTCAGGCAAGATTTATTTATTAAAATACAAATGAAGTGCCACTACACCTATCCATATATAGTGGTTTCAATAAAAAATGGTCACCATACTCCCATATGCTTAAATGCTTGGTCCCAAGTTAGTGGAACTGTTTGGGATACGTTAGGAGGTATGGCCTTGTTGGAGGAAGTATGGAATTTTTTAAGCAGATGTGTTACTTGGGGTAGAATTTCAGGTTTCAAAAGTCCATGACAAGCCCAGTCTCACACATACTCTCCCTTTGAAATGTTTGAATCAGATATGAGTTCTCAGCTACTGCTCCAGTACAATACCTATCTGCTTCTTGTCATGATAATCATTGACTAACCATCTAAAACTGAAATCAAGCTACCACTTAAGAGTTTTCACTTAAGAGTTTTCTTCTATAAGACCTGCATTGGTCATAGTCTATATTCTATGTTCTAATGCTCTTCACAGTGTTAGGGCAGTGACTAAACCAGGAATTGGGGTATTGTTTTTTCTTGGTTTTCTTGGCTTTCTTTAAGAGATTTATTGATTTCTTCCAATTATATGTTTGTCTTTCCCTCCATTTCTTTAAGGGAATTTTTCATTTTTTCCTTAAGTGTCTCTATCATCTTTATAAAGTTATATTTAAGGTCATTTTCTTCTGCCTCTTTGGGTTAGTATATTCAGGTCTTCCTCTTGTATTATCACTGAGTTCTTGTGTTGCTGTGTTGCTTTTTAGGTTGCTGACTGCATTCTTGCATTGGTGCCTGCCCATCTTTTCCTCCAATTGGTGCGGGCAGTGTCTTTACCTCATGTTGCAATCCTTGCAGTTGGTGTCTGTGTCTCAGGGGTCTTCTCTCAGAATGATCATTGCAGTTGCTGTCAGTGTCTTAGGGGACCACTCTTGCTCCACACTAACAGTGTGAGACTTCTATACCCCACTCTCACCAAAGGGCAGGTCAGCCAGACAAAAAGTTAACAGAGAAATAAAACAACTAACAGATGTCATGACTCAAATGGGCTTAACAGACATATTTAGAACATTTAGCCCAAACACAAAAGAATGTACCTTTTTAGAACCTCATGGAACCTTCTCAAAAACTGAACATATACTCAGTAACAAAGCAAACCTCAACCAATACTAAAAAAATGGGATTACCTCTTGTATCTTATCAGATCACCATGACTTAAAGTTAGAATTCAATAACAGTAATTGCAGAAAGCCTACAAACTCATGGAAATTGAACAGTGATCAATTGAATCACCCCTGGATCAAGAAGAAATAAAGAATTTAAAGTCTTCCTAAAATTCAATAAAAATGAAGGCACAACACACACAAACATATGAGACAAGAAGAAAGCAGAGCTAAAAGAAAAGTTCATAGCACTAAGTACTGACATAATAAAAGTGGAGAAATCTTACACTAGTGATTTACCAGCACACCTGAAAGGTCTAGAACAAAAAGAAGCAGACTCACCCAGGAGTAGACAACAGAAAATAATCAAATTGAGAGCAGAAATAAAAAAATAGAAACAAAAAAGTACAAAGAATCAATGAAACAAAGAGTTTGTTCTTTGAGAAAATCAACAAGTTAGACAAATCCTTATCCAAACTAATTGAAAGGCAGAGAGAGAACATCCAAATTAAAAAATCAGAAGGGAAAAGAGGGACATAACAGACACTAAGGAAATCCAGAGAATCATTAGGTCATACTACAAGAACCTGTACTTCACAAAATTGGAAATGGGCAATTTTCTGGATAGGTACCACATACCAAAATTAAATCAAAACCAGATGAACAATTTAAATAGACCTAGAACCTGTAAGGAATAGAACCAGTCATCAATAGTCTCCAATCCAAAAGAGCCCAGGGCCCGATGATTTCAATGCAGAATTCTACCAGAACTTCAAAGAAGTACTAATACCTATTCTCAAATTGTTCCACAAAACAGAAACAAAGGAGACATTGCCAAACTCATTTTATGAGGCTACAGTTACCCTGATACTGAAACCACACAAAGACTCAACTAAGAAAGAGAATTACAGACCATTCTCATTTATGAATACTGATGCAAAAATACACAATAAAATACTGGCAAACAGAATCCAAGAACACATAAAAAATCATCCACCATGATCAAGTTGGCTTTATCCCAGAGGTTCATGGATGATTCAACATATGAAAATCTATCAATGTAGTCTAAAATATAAATGAACTGAAAAAATATGATCATCTCATTAGATGCTGAAAAAGCATTCATCAAAATCCAACACTTCTTCATGATTAAGTTTTTCGAGAGATCAGGGATCAAGGAATGTATCTAATCATAATAAAAGCAGTATACAGCAAGCTGACAGACAACATCAAATTAAATGGAGAAAAACTCAAAGAAATTCCAATAAAATCAAGAACAAGACAAGGCTGTTCACTCTCTCCATATCTATTCAACATAGTACTCAATGTTCTATCTAGACCAATAAGACAACAAAAGGACATCAAGGGGATACAAATTGGAAAGGGAGAAGTCAAACTTTCGGTATGATAGTATACATAAGTGGCCCCCAAAATTTTATGAGGGAACTCCTAAAACTGATAAACACCTTCAGTAATGTGGCCGGATACAATATCAACTCAAAGAAATCAGTAGTCCTCCTATATACAAATGATAAAGGGGCTGAGAAAGAAATCAGAGAAACATCATCATTTACAACAGCCACAAATAACATGAAATATCTTGGGGGTAACACTAACCAAAGAAGTGAAAGACCTGTATGTCTGTAGCCCGAGTAATAAAAATCCAAGACAGATATTGGGATTCAAGCTGAAGATTAGAAAACCAAAACAGTCAAGCCACTAGAAACGACTTACCTCTACCAAGGCTGGGTGACTGCACAGAGCTAAACCTCTGTCTCCTCCCATTTTATATTCCACTTTAGTGCTGGGATTAATGGGGTGACTCCCTAGTACTGGGATTGAAGATGTGAGCCCCCACCACCTGGATTTGTTTCTGCATCGATCTCGTTTAGCCAGGTCAGTCTTGAACTCACAAAGATCCATCTGTCTCTGTCTCCCAAATCCTGGGATTAAAGGTGTGTGATATCACTGCCTGGCCTCTAAAGGCTTAGTTTTACTTTCTGATCTTCAGGTGAGCCTTAATTATTAAAAAATAAATAAAATATCATTATATGCAAAAAGAACTTTAAGTCTTTGAAGAAAGAAATTGAAGAAGATATCAGAAAATCAAAAGATCTCACATGTTCTTGAATAGGTAAGATCAACATAATAAAAATGGCATTCCTACCAAAATCAATCAACATATTCAATGCAATCCCCATCAAAGTCCCAACACAATTCTTCACAGACCTTGAAAGAACAACACTCCTCAACTTCATTTGGAAAAACAAAAAACCATGATAGCCAAAACAATCCTGTACAATAAAGGAACTTCTGGAGGCATCACCATCCCTGACATTCAGCTCTACTATAGAGCTACAGTAATGAAAACAACTTAGTATTGGCAGAAAAACCAACAAGTGGACAATGGAATCAATCTGAAGACTGTGCTATTAATCCACACACCTAAGAAGATGTGATTTTTGACTAAGAAGATAAAATTATACAATGCAAAACAGAAAGCATCTTCAACAGATGGTGCTAGCATAACTGGATGTCACCATGTAGAAGAAGACAAATAGATTCATATCTATCCCCATGCACAAAACCCAAGTCCAGATGGATTAGAGACCTCAACATAAATCTCAGCTATGGATTCATTTCTTTCTGCCATGATATTACAGACTAACCCTCTAAAACTTTAGACAACTCTCCAATTAAATGCTTAGATTCATAAGAGTTCCCTTGACCATGATGTCTCCATAGAAATAGAATATTAAATAAAATAGAAGTTATCTCAAATACCATGTGATTACACTAAGGAAGTCCCTGGCAGCTGAACCCTACAGAGTCAAAAACCATAATGATGGTTGTTAGGGCCCAGAGCAGTGAGAAATAAGAGGTGACAGATAAGTATAGAACTAGTTATAGAAGATGGAAAGTCAGGACAGTTTCACAACACAGCAGTGAATGATCTTTCTGCTGTGGAACTATATATTGAATTTTGATATGAATGAGTTTTTAATCTCATTATTTGGAGAGTACAATAAAGATGAATAGAAGCGCTACTAACCAGAGATGCTGCTGTCAAGAGAACTGATGGTAGGTGACGTGACAGGAAAGCCAGTTACATAGGGCAGTAGAGCTGACAAGGAACTGGCTCCCCTCACTTGTCCTTTGAGGCTCTTTCTTGGCTTCACAGTGAGCTCTGAGCTCTTGAGCTATTATTGGCTGCTTCTAGTTCTGAGAATTCTATTGTGTCAGCAAATTCCAAGTCTCACTTGATCTCACCTATTTGTTTTCTGCCATTAATGTTTGAGTTTTGACACTGTTGATAAGCTCAGGGGAGACTGTGGTATTGTCTGTACTTTCTTTTGTGTTGCGCTTTGTTTTCAACATTTGTAGTATTTGGTATTTACTAATGGAATTTCCTGTTCATGGTCATTATACACCTGACTGATTCAATCCTGACATCAGTTGCTTTCTGCTTTCTCCTCCTTTGAGGAGTAGCTTCTATTCTCTGTCATTGGAGGTGGTAATATTTTTAAAAAATCATTTCCATGCAGAGATGAATTTTATGGTAGAAGTATGTGTTTTGCTGTAGTGCCTGCACTATGGAATGGTACACGAGCTGGGAACTAAGCTGTAGACTTAAAAATATACATACAGAGATAGACAGAGAGACAGGGACATGGGTCATCCTTGATACAAGAATGCCAAGAATGCCAACTTTATTGTGTTCAGGGGCAGCTTATATAGTGCTCTGGCCATGCCCCAGCTCTCGGGATCTTTCTGCTGCAGTCACCAAAATTCACTCCCCTGCCATCTGGGTCTTGTGCTTAGAGCAGTTGCAAACACAGGAAAACAAGTTGTTTTCCTCAGAGCAGCTCTAAGCCAGTTGTTTACAGGAAATTCAGGGTCTGGGGGTCCACAGTCCCCAACAATTTGCTTTTTTTAATTTACATTGAGTTACAGTTAAGATAGTGCCTTGAGATCAGGAAAGATTATGAACTTTGAGACCATGTTGAAACTGTAAATTAATACAGGGACTTTTAAATTTGAATGTAATGCATTTTGCTTCATTATATTGTTAGAAAGCTTATGGATGCCAGGGAGTGGAATTTAGTGGTGTGAATGAGAATGACCACCATAGGCTCATATGTAGAAATGCTTTGTCCCTAGTTAGTAGAATAACAGAATTGGCATCAACACTCAAAGGAAGCATCTGAATAATTCATCAGCAACGTGTACAAAGGCCCAGGTGAATTCAACAGCCAATGAGATTATAACTGCAATGACAGAGGGAAACTCCTGAAACACATTTACAAATTACAATGAGATAACAATTACAGTTTTGGTACAGAGTATTATAGAGCAACTTTGTACTATACTGAAATACACTAGAAGAAATATTTCCATATTGCTTAGGAAAAAGCCAATATTCAAATTGTGTCCCCATGGGGCTGTAAACATGCCTTAGAAAATAGAAACATTTGCCACTCTTCTAAAAGTTGCAATTTTAATTTTAAACACCCATGTCACATGGCTCACAACTGCCTATAATTTCTTCTTTTAGATACACAACTCTCTTTTCTGATCTTGGGTATGGCGTACACATCTGTCAACAAACATACACATAAGTTTAACATTTTGAAGTCTAGAGAAATATCTCAGTGGTTAATAGCACTTGCTTCTCTTCCTTGGTTTCTGGTTTCAATCAACAACTCTCATGTGGCATCTCACAAATATCTGTATTTCCATTTCAAAGGAATCCATTGCCCTCTTCTGTCCCTCAAGGGCATCTGGGGCAAGTGGTGCATAGACATACATACAGTTAACACATTAATACATATAAGATATATATTTAAAAAAACTAATCTTTAAAATATGTCCTTAGTCTTCTATGGCTTCTTGCTTATAAGATAAAAGAACTGGGATAGAAAATCATGTGAGGGCTAACAGGAAATTGTAGAATAAGTACCAATATAATGTTTGCTTTATCTTTTTCATGATTTTTGAGACAGTCTCAACATATATTTCCCAGTAATCTTGAGATTGTGTTCTTCCATGTTCTACTGCACAATGCTGGTATTTTAGGCATGCTTCAACATGCCCCTCTTAAACATTATGTAACTCTAATATTTTATTTTGAGATTAATAATCATTGTATTTCTTCTTCAATATTCTGTGATATATTGACCTATATTTCGATCATAACTATTGGATATCAATAAGAATAGAAAAACTATATTTTGATGATGAATATTGGATATCAATAAGAACAGAAAAATAAAGAGATCAAGAGGGTAAAAACGGAGAGGGAGAAGTCAAACTTTCGCTATTTGTAGAAGATACAATACTATACATATAGTGACTCCAAAAATTCTACCAGAGAACTCCTACAGCTGATAAACACCCTCATTAATGTGGCAGGAAACAAGATCAACTTTAAAAAAATCAGTAGCCCTCCTACATACAAATGATAAAGAAGCTGAGAAAGAAATCAGAGAAACATTATCCTTCACAATAGCCACAAATAACATAACCAAACACCTCAACATAAATCCAGCCATATTGAACCTCATAGAACAGAAAGTGGGAAGTAGCCTTGAACACACTAGCACAGGAAAGCACTTCATAAGTCTAATACCAGTAACACAGACACTGGGAGCAACAATAAATGAATAGTACCTTCTGAAACTGAGAAGCTTCTGTAAGGCAAAGGACACAGTCAATAAAACAAAATGGTAGCCTACAGAATGAGAAAAGATCTTTACCAAACCCACATCAGACAGAAGATTATCTTCAAAATATATAAAGAACTCAAGAAACTTGACATCAAAATACCAGACAATCCAATTAAAAAAATGGGGTATAGATCTAAACAGAAAATTCTCAACAGAGGAATATCAAATTGCCAAAAGATAATTAAGGAACTGCTCAACAGCCTTAGCCATCAGGGAAATGCAAATCAAAATGACTCTGAGAGACCATCTTACACCAGACAGAAGGACTAAGATAAAGAACACCAATGATAGCTTATACGGGACAGAATGCAGAGTAAGGGGAATAGCCCTCCATTGCTGGTAGGAGTGCAAACTTGTACAGCCACTTTGGAAATACGTATGACAGCTTTTCAGAAAATCTGAAATAAATCTACCTCAAGACCCAGCAATACCACTCTTTGGAATATACTCACAGGATGCATACACATACCACAAGGACATTTACTCAGCTATGCTCATAGCAGCATTATTTATAATAGCCAGAACCTGGAAACAACCTAGATGCTCCTCAACCAAAGAATGGATAAAGAAAATATGGTATATATACATAGTGGAGTACTTCTCAGTGGGGAAAAAACAATGACATCTTGAAATTTGTATGCAAATGGATGGAACTAGAAAAAACCATCCTGAGTGAGGTAACCCAGACCCAAACAGACAAACATGGTATGTACTCACTCATAAGCTGATATTAGACATAAAGCAAAGGATTACCAGATTATAGTCCATGATCCCAGAGAAACTAAGTAAACGGAGAACCTAAAGACTTAAAATAAAGAATAACCAGCCTATAGTTCACAAAACCAGAGAAGCTGGGTAACAAAGAGAACCCTAAGAGAGACACACATATGTCCTGCTGGGAAGGAGAAATAGACAAAAACTCCTGAGAAAATTGGGAGCATTGGGGTGGGGGGGATAGAACTGAGGGCTGAAGGGGAGGGGAAGAGGAAGAGGAGAGGAGAAGGGAAGTGGGGAAGAGAACATGAGGGAACAGGATGGCTGAGATGGGGAAGGACAAAGAGGGAGAGCAAGGAAAGTGATATCTTGATTGAAGGAGCCAGTATGAGGCTAGTGAGGAATCCACAAGGAATCCAGCTAAGACCCTAAGCAATTGTGGAGAGGATGCCTAAGCTAATCTTGCCCTGTAGGCAAACTGATGACTGTCTTAAATGTCATCATAGAACCTTCCTCCAGCATCTGATGGAAGCAGATGCAGAGATCCAAAGCAGAACAATGGGCTAAGTTCCCAAAATCCAGTAGAAGAGAGGGAGGAGCAATAATATGAGCAAAGATGTCAAGATCATGATGAGGAAACCCACAGAAACAGCTGACCTGAGCTAATTAGATCTCACTCACTCTGGACTGACAACAGAGGAGACTGCATAGGCCCAAACTAGACCCTCTGAATATGGGAGACAGTTGAGTTGCTCAGCCAGTCTGTGTGGCCACTGACAGTGGGACCGGGATTTAGCTGTACTGCTTGAGCTGGGTTTTTGGAGCCCATTGTCTTTGGAGGGATACCTTATTCAGCCAAGATAGAGAGGGGAGGGCCTTGGTCCTGCCTCAGAGTGATTTGTCACTTTATTGACTCCCCATGGAAAGTCTTACCCTCTCTGAGGAATGGATGGAGGTGCAATGGGTGGATGGTTGGGGGAGCAGGAGGAAGAGAGGTAGTGGGAACTGAGATTGCTATGCAAAATGAGAAAATTTGTTTTTAAACAAATTAAGATAACTTTAGAAAAGAATAGAAAAAATAACACTGATATATGAATCTCCCCCTACATTTGCAATACTATGTGAGGTTTCTGTTCTAGTGGAAGCTTCATCCCAGCCTCTGGCATCCTTATACGCAAAGAGTCTGAAATGTTCAGGAGGAAGCGCCACTCTAAGCCCCATCACCCATCTCTCTCCAATTCCTGCTGCATCCTGGAAAGCCTGCCAAATGATGATCCCACCCCCAGAGATGCTCAAGACTACTTCCATAAGATACTTAAATTGCCCCCCAAAAACAGACATGGGGTTTTCAGGTATTCATTTCCTGTCTTCTTCTGGGGGGCTGGAAATCATCCAGAAGCATTTTTTATCCTTTGAACCTAGGCTTTTTCTAGTTTGGTTTGATTTGGTCTGATTTGGATTACTTCGTCCGTGGAGAGGCTTATTGGGGTGCAGAAACTTTTCAGTTTCCAGTAGTCATTGTGTCCTAGATTGCATGTGTTTGAACAGGGAAACAACAGTACCTACAAATTATACTCACTGTCTTTATTAGGCTGTGGCCCCAAGACCATTAACGCATACAGTCTTTTAACTATAGTTTACTGCCAATTATAAAGAGGGCATAGGCACTCAAAAATGAAAAGTCACTTGCAAAACCCATGCAGCTAGGAAATGAAAGGGGTCTTGCATAAGGGTGTTTGTTCTGTGGTTTTGACTAGTTTTCATTTGGCCAAGTGACATGCCTCAGGAAATTAGAATGAGTAAGTGTGACATGATTAAAGCTATGAAAAGCCACAATGATTTTATTTACTAATTCGCTGTGAATTCCATTTACTTAACATGTTGTGCATGAGTGTATGGCCTTCATGTATGTACATTCACCATGTGCATGCCTTGTTTTAGATTAGATAAGAAGATAGCCTCAGATCTCCTGAAACTGAAATTACAGATGATTGTGAGTCATCATGTGGGTGCTCGGGAAAAATCCAGGTCTTCTTCAGGAGAAAAAAAAGCACCTTTAACAGCTCAGCCTTCTTTTCAGCTCTGAGAGCCATAACCTTGAAGCAGTGCTTCTATGTTTACCTTAAAGGCATTTTAAATGTTATCCAGACCAGTCTCATTCCCATCTCTTCAGCAGAACACCTGCTGCAGCCCCTCCCCTACCTCAGCCCACATCTCTTATGGATCTCACAGACCTTTTCCTCCTAACCTCCCCCACTCATTCACTGTTTTATGAGAGGCCCCAGCTCCAGCAAACATCCCCAACTAACCCAAGGGCCACGTCTACCAAGGAAGCTGGTAGGCTGACTGTATACCTTTCCCTCTCCTTCTTTTCCTCCAGATCTAATGCTCCAGTTTCATCTTCACTGCCATAGCAGACCTTCTGGGGTGACCTAACTTCACTGGCTACCCCTATTCAATGGAGACTAAGTAAGTAGATCCCCCTTGGACACACTGCTCTTCTCCCTCCTGTGAACCCCTTCAGACACCTAGCATATCTGCATTTCTAAGTGTCAGCTCCCAATATCCAGGAACATATTTTACCTTGAACCCATAGTGGCCACAGCTAGGAAATCCATAGAAAATTTTCTACCAGGCATCATACAACCACCACACACTCCAAAATCCACAGAGGAAACAGAAACCAAGGAACAAATCACTTACCCAACAAAAACACAGTCTCTCTCTCTCTCTCTCTCTCTCTCTCTCTCTCTCTCTCTCTCTCTCTCTCTCTCTCCTGTCTGTCTGTCTGTCTCTCTGTCTGTGTCTCTCTCTCTTTTTCTCTCTCTCTCTCTCCCTCTGTCCCTCTCTCTCTCACAGACACACACACACATACACACACACACACACACACACACACACACACACACACACATCACACACCACCACCACCACCAACAACAACAACAATAACAACTATAATAGCAAAATAACTGGAACCAACAACCATTGGTTGGTGCGGGAGAATTGTCTGTATTCTGTCAATCATGTTTTAAATAATCGCTGATTGGCTATTAGCCAGGCAGGAAGTATAGGCTGGAAAACCAGGCAGGAAGTTGAGATGGGGCAATAAGAACAGGAGTATTCTGGGAAGGTGGAAGCCCTTTCCTCCCAGTCCTGCCCAGACCACCGAAGAAGCAGTATGTGACCGGCCCCGCTGAAAAAGGTACTGAGCCATGTGGCTAACATAGATAAGAATAATGGGTTAATATAAGCTATAAGAGCTAATAAGAAGCCTGAGCTAATAAGCCAATCCATTTATAATCTTATGGAGATCTCTGTGTGATTTTCTTTGGGACTTGCCAGCTGTGGGAACTGGGCAGGATGGAAACCCCAACTAGCAGGCCCCTTGTGTTACAGATGGCGCCCATGTGGATAACTGCATCCACAGAAAGCCTGAGAAAGCTTGGGAAAGAATAGAGTAAAGCATGTTTTCTTGGTAGCAGCAATTTCTTGGGTCTGCTTTGCTTGTTAGAAGCAAGCAAGCACTCTCATCTAAGAGAGGCTTCCTGACTCAGCTTTAGCTGCAAAACCCTGCAGCTCTTTAAGAGGTCCTGCCATGAAACACTTAAATGGTGTTGATGAAAAGCTGACCACATGCTTTTCAGTTTTCAGCCATAGCAGGAAAAAAGCTGCACAATTTTAAAATGCCAGCTTTCTGGGCCATCCTGCCATGGCAAACTCTGACTCTTTCAGGCAGTTGGTCTGGCTACAAATCATTTGAGTGTGGTTTGTGAGCACACTTCTGCAGCTTGCTTGCTGGCAGGGACATTGAAATGCCAAAGAGTTGTGGCAATAAACATGGCTACAGCCAGTACCTCCACCATGAGGCTGGAATCACAGAAGGCTAGGGAATGGGCTGGATCCAGCTGTCAAAGCCCCGGCTTTAATCCTACCTATATTGGTAAATTAAAGAGTCATGTGGTCAGAAAAAAGAGAGATATACAGTAAAGAGAGATTCAAAGACTAAGAAAACCTCTAAATGGTTTACAGTGTGTTAAAAATATATGCAGGCTAAAGGTTAAAGTCGTTAAAAGGAAAAAAAAAGAAAGAGAGTAGTTGGGTATGGTGGTACACACCTTTAATCCCAACACTTGGTAGATAGAGGCAGGCAGACCTCTGCGAGTTCAAAGCATGGTAGCCCATGCTTTTAATCCCAAAGCTTGGGAGGCAGAGGCAGACAGACCTCTGTGAATTCAAGGTGTGGTGGCAGACACCTTTAATCCCAGCACTTGGGAGGCAGAGGCAAGTGGATCTCTGTGAGTTCAAGGATAGCCTGGTTTACAGAAGGAGTTCCAGTACAAAGATACACAGAGAACCTGTCTCAAAAAGCCAAAAGTTAAAAGTAAAAATAAAAGAAATAGAGGTTAAAATAAAGCCACGTAAAGATGAAAAATACACAGAGAATCTTGATACTGTATGTTATTATGTTCTCTTTTAATTGTTTTAATGCTGAGGAAGGAGCAACAACTGCTAAAAGATATTTGCTTATAAATGCTGCTGAATTAATCCAAGATAGGTATTTTGAAAATACCTTGACTTCAAAATTGAAGTCAAAAGATATGTTACTTTGGAGAAGAGATTTTGCTTTTGTTTCCACAGGAAATAAGGACTGTGGATTCATTCTGAGTTAAGAAAACTCAGGTTTGAACAAGGAATACCAACTGAAAAATCTCCAGTAGGAACAGATGTCCCGGATGTCTGAGTTCTACATCCAGAACAGATTCACGATGCTGCCTGAGATGATCAAGACTCACAGGATACTCCAGTCAGGACTTGATCATAACTCCAAAATGGATATGACCCAGACCAGTGACTCATTGCAATGAACATTTGCTAGTAAAGCTGATGGGACAAAAGAGTATACTATGTGACACACTGCTCCCAATGATACCAGGATAAATGAAGAAGTGTTGGAGGTGTGGGAAAAAAGGAGAAGCAAAGAGTTTTTTGAGATATTTTGTTCCTGTTTTTGTTTGTTAACTTGTTTGCTTGCTTTGTTTTGGTTTGGTTTGATTTTTTTAAAATAATTCTTTATTGATTCTTTGGAAATTTCACATCATGTACCCCAGTCCTGCTCATCTCCCAGTCCCTACATATCTACCCTTAACCCCTTCAGTACACACCTCAATTAATTAAAAACAAAACAAAATGACAAAAATTACCCACCTTGCTCCTCTATAGGTGGATTTTTTTCCTGGCTCCTAGCTCCCACAGAGACTTACTATTAATTATAAATGATCAGCCAATAACTTACGCTTGTTACTATCTAGCTCTTATAACATAAACTAACCCATATTTTTACCTATATTCTACCATGTGGCTCGGTACCTTATCTCAGTATGACATGTTCATCTACTTTATCTGCATCTCACTGTGATTCTGAGGCATGCTTCTACCTCTGCTAAAGACATTTTGTATATCAACACAATTTTAGGATATATTTATCATATTGCAATATACATTTCTACCTCTGATCAAGATACTTATACATTGTTTACATTTTGAGGTCACTGTCCTCATTTGTTGCACAGTTGCTTAAAGATTGTTTAATATTCTAATATGAAGTCTTAGTCTTTAAGTTATAGCGGTATTAAAATTAAAAGTCAGCAGTCATCCGTGTTTGTCATACTTATAGTTAGCCTAATCAGGTTCTTTAGATACATAGAGATTGTATTCTGCATAGACAGGCAATCTTCAACCACCTCAAAGAGCTGTAGAATATGGCATTTAAATAACTTAGGGTTCTGTAGGGTTCTATAGGAGACACTATTGCTCCTGGCAGCACCGATCTATTCCCAAGAGAATGTTGAGTACCAAAGACACTCCACTTGGAGCTTATTTTATTCTTGGCAAAACTGGCCTTTGGGCAAGGAACTGCCCATGCATCGACCACTGACAAAATTCACTATGTCCAGACAGGACAAGCAGGATACAATAAAACAGACTGTCAAATTTTGCCAAGACAGGGTAAGACAGTTTTGAAAAATTTCCTGCCTCTGAAAATGGTCTGTCAGTTACTCTAGGCCTTAGCCAAACTTGGTTGTTCTAACGTTGCAAATGAAACTTTGGGTGATTGCCCAGGTAGCCAATTGTCTCTTTCATTTGTTGCACATTTTGGAAGTTGCTTGATTGTACTTCCTGCTTGCTCAAGTAATATTATTTCCCTTCTTGGGTCTTCAATGGGGTTGAAGACTAGATAGGTCTAGTTACTTTCCTCTCCTGACTTGGCTAAATTATTTATAATACAAGACTTAAACTACTTAGGATAGAATAATTATTGAAACATTTATCACATGTTTCTTGCTTGATATTGTTTATGCTGGTTATAACTCTAATTTTTACGCTTGATATTTGTTCTTATTGTATATAATCTTATATTAGGCTTAGAACTCTCTTATTTAAAGAAAATGGAAAGGTGCTGTAGGAAATCCAACATCCAGTAGCCTTTAAGTTACCTGACCACTTAGGTGAGGCTTCTTATACTATAAATGTTGATGTAAAGCACAAGTTCTCTCTCTCTTCTGGCTGCTGGATTTTCTTCCTGTTCCCTGTTCATGCAGAGGGCTGTGTTCTATGAGTCTAGCCCTAAATAAATAACCTTTTATTATACTCAATTCTGAGGCAGTGTGGGATTTCTTTTCAGCATCCATCTTCACAAAGAAAACAATACAAAGAATCAATGAAACAAAGAGCTGGTTCTCTGAGAAAATCAACAAGATAGACAAACCTTTATCCAAACTAACCAAAAGGCAGAGAGAGAATATCCAAATTAACAAAATCAGAAATATAAAGGGGCACATAACAACAGAAACCAAGGAAATCCAGAGAATCATAAGGAAAAGCTGTTGCCTTTCTTAAAACATATCTTCCCTGGGTTTTTGTTTGTTTGTTTTTTTGAGACAGTGTTTCTCTGTGTAACAGACTTGTCTGTCATGGAACTTGCTCTGTAGTTAGGCTGCCCTCAATCTCACAGAGATCCACCTGCCTCTGCCTCCAGAGTGCTGGGATTAAAGGTGTATGCTGCCACCACCTGGTATCCTCTGGATTTTTAGGGACATGCCACTTAACTCAGACTCATTATAGCATCGATATTACTAGGGTATGATAGTTTGTACTCAATGTCAATTTCAGAGAATATAGACTCTATATTTCTAGAGTTATATATAATAAGTTTCTAAACACACTTGTGAGATATAATCTAGATTTCATTAACCTGTGGGAATGGCTGAACGGGGTTATTTTAAGTAGTTGAGTTGAAGTGGGAAGAGATGCTCTAAAGGTGGGCAGCACCATTGCCTGGACTTGGGTCATGGACTACATGAAAAGGAGAAAGCAAGTCAAACATAGCATTTGCCTTCTGTGATTACAAGGTAATCAGCAATCTTAAGATCCTGCCACCATTACTCCCTTGCCACTATGAACTAGACACTGGACTTCCAGGAAAAATGACCTCTTCTTTCAAGAATTTAGTATGGAGCTTTCCTTGGAAAGTCCCTCAAGTTAGTCCATTCTATCTAAGTTACACCTAGTTAGCATTATTTCATTGTTCTGTTGATGCTCTCTGTGCTGAGTAATTTTTTTCTTATACATCTCCCTAAGAAATGTCTCACAGCAAGAAAAGGCATAAAAATATGGAACTATAACAGGGAATACTTGTTAAGCTAATTAAGTATAGGATAGTCTGAAAATATTTTGTATATAATAAAATTTGAATACAAGAAGAATAAAAGATGAGATGCGTCAAATTTTAAAACTGTGGGAAAAGAAAAATCAAAAGGAGTAAAGGAGTGAGCAATGAAATATGGGAAATTTTTACAGATATTTTGACCAAAGCATTGTGTAGATTCCTTATAGCAGTCTTTAACACTGTTTGGAAATATCATCTAGTGGAGACTTGCAATTTGTATGGCATGGGAAACAGGCCTGCTTTAATTATTATGGATTTAGAGGCTGATGTAAGGGGTCATTACATTCTTACACTCATTTCTGTATCTTATCACAACTTGGGGGGGGGGACAGGCAGCCTCCAGGAAACACAGAGCTCAAAGGGAATCTACAGCATCAGCAAGTACTAGAATTACTATCTGAGGTTGTTAGGGAAAAGAAGCGACTCACACACTTTTTTCATATACACTTCCTTCAAACCTTTTCTTTATTCTTTTTTCACATTCTCTATTCCTTCTCTCATTCTTGACACCTTCTTTTTAAATATATTAACTCTGGATATTTCCTTTTTAATTCTCTCATTCTCAATGCTTTCTTTCTAACTCTCTAATTCTTGATGTTTTTCTTCTGGCCCACTTTAACTTGATCTAACACTATCTCTATTCTTTCACTTACAGTTTATATACACTGGTAAAATCTGTCAGGCAATATAAAAATTACAATGTGATTACATTCTGTTTTTCAAGTGAATGATTACAATAAATACAAAACAAACAGTAAAAACATCCTGTTCTACATATCCTTTATGGGATTAAACACTTTACATATGATATGTGAAAAACAAATTATCCCAAGTACCCACATACATCATACCCAAGCAACATGCTATAGATTAACCATATGGGCAAGCAAGGTATTGTCAGATTTTTACTGGCAGGCTGAATTTTGAAGTTACAAATATAGGTCCAATTAGTTTATTACTTACATTGAAAGGTAGACATATCCGGAATCTTAAGTAATAACAAACCTAAACTTTCTTTTTCCATATTATTTTATTTTTTTTCCATTCAAAAAAAATTTACATTTCCTCCCCTTCACCCAGTCCCCTCCCACTCTCCCCCTCCTCCCCCCCCCCGGCTTCCTTAAAA
>PVIU01012330.1:0-12774 GCA_004026605.1 Ondatra zibethicus | reverse complement strand
TCAGAGAGTCCGGTTTGATCATATGCTCATTCAGTCCCAGTCCAGATGGATTTGGTGAGCTCCCATTGGATTAGGCACACTGTCTCAGTGGATGGTCCAGCCCCTCACTGTCCTAACTTCCTTACTCATCTTCGCCCACCTTCTGCTCTTCGACTGGAATTGGGAGCTCAGTCCATTGCTCTGATGTGAATGTGGGTCTCTGTCTCTATCTCCATCCATCGGATGAAATTTCTATGGTAGTGATCAAGATATTCATCAGTGTGACTATGGGACAAGGCACCCTCTCCTCTGCTGCCCAAGGACCTAGCTGGGGACATCTCTGTGGACACCTGGGATCCCTTCTAGAGCCAAGTATCTTGCCAGTCCTAAAATGACTCCCTTAATGTATATCTTATTCCCTTCTCCAATATCCACCTTTCTCCATCTCCACCCTCCCACTCCACTAAGCTCTCCCCAGTCCTTCCCTTCTCCCTTCTCCTTTCCCCTCACAACTTACGCTGCCCCCCTACCTACACATCTATCTAATAGCCAGAACCTGGAAACAAATTAGGGCCCCTCACTGGAAGAATGGATCAAGAAAGTGTGGAATATATACACATTAGAGTACTACTCAGCGGTAAAAAACAATGACATCTTGAATTTTGCATGCAAATGGATGGAAATAGAAAAGGCTATCCTGAGTGAGGTAACCAAAACCCAAAAAGACGATTATGGTAGGTACTCACTCATTAGTGGACCCTAGCCATAAAACAAACGACACTAAGCATATAGCTCACAAGCCCAGAGAAGCCAAATAGCAAGGTGAACCCAAAGAAAAACATATATAGATCCTCCTGGAAATTGGAAGCAAACAAGATCACCAGGCAAAAGTTGAAACCTAAACTTTTATATATTAAAAAGAATCAATCAGCTCTGCATTTAATCTTTAGGGTACATACACACTCATTAATAGTATTTGTTTGTTTGTTTTATAACAGGAAGTTGAGGGCAGAAATAAGTATAAGAAATTATCAACCAGCCCTAGCCAGGAAGGTATCTCAAAGAGTAGAAATTGAGCTGCTTTGATTTTTGACCTTAGCTATGTGCCCTTGTGAACTTTAGATTTTTTTCTTTCTTTCTCAGATCCTTTATTTTTTCATTCAAAAATTTACACTTCCTCCCCTTCTCCCAGTCCCCTTGCACTCCCCTCATCCCTCCTCCCTCCCCCTGCTTCCTTAAGAGAGGGCATGGTACCCTGCCCTGTGGGAAGTCCAAGGCTCTCCACCCTCCATCCCAGCCTAGGAAGGTGTGCATCCAAATAGACTAGGTTCCCAAAAAGATAATACATGCAGAAGAGATAGGTCCTAGTGCCATTATTGATGGCTTCTCAGTCTGCCCCCATTGGCAGCCACATTCAGAGAGTCCAGTTTGACCATATGCTCCTTCACTCCCGGTCCAGCTGGATTTGGTTAGCTCCCATTAGTTCAGGCACACTGTCTCAGTGGGTGGACCAGCCCCCCTCATGGTCCTAACCTCCTTGTTCATCTTCTCCCACCTTCTGTCTATGACTGGACCTTGGGAGCTCAGTCCATTGCTCTGAGGTGAATGTAGGTCTCTGTCTCTATCTCCATCCATCGGATGAAATTTCAATGGTGGTGATCAAGATTTTCATCAATGTCAAAATGGGACAAGGCTACTTCAGGCACCCTCTCATCTGCTGCCCAAGTACCTAGCTGGGGACATCCCCGTGGACACCTGGGATCCCCTCTAGGGTCAAGTCTTTTGCCAATCCTAAAATGACTCCCTTAATGTAGATATCTTCTTCCCTTCTACAATATCCACCTTTCCACCATCTCCACCCTCCAACCCCCCCAAGCTATCCCCAGTCCTTCCCTTCTCCCTTCACCTTCCCCTTCTCCCCTTACCCCGCCCCCAACCCCTACCCCCAGCCCTAAAACCGCCCCCATGCTTCCAACTTTTGCCCGGCAATCTTGTTTGATTCCTATTTCCAGGAGGATCAATATATGTTTTTCTTTGGGTTCACCTTGCTATTTGGCTTCTCTAGGCTTGTGGGCTATAAGCTTAATGTCCTTTGTTTATAGCTACAGTCCACTAATGAGTGAGTACATACCATAATCGTCTTTTTGGGTTTGGGTTACCTCACTCAGGATAGTGTTTTCTATTTCCATCCATTTGCATGCAAAATTCAAGATGTCATTGGTTTTATTACCAATGAGTAGTATTCTAATGTGTATATATTCCACACTTTCTTGATTCATTCTTCCATTGAGGGGCACCTAGGATGTTTCCAGGTCTGGCTATTACAAATAATGCTGCTATGAACATAGTTGCACAAATGCTTTTGTAATATGATTGGGCTTCTCTTGGTTATATTCCCAAGAGTGGTATTGCTGGATCCTGAGGTAGGTTGATTCCCAATTTCCTGAGAAACCTTCACACTGATTTCCAAAGAGGTTGCACAAGTTTGCATTCCCACCAGCAATGGATGAGAGTTCCCTGTACTCCACATCCTCTCCAGCATAGTCTATCATTGGTGTTTATGATTTTAGCCATTCTGAAAGGTGTAAGATGGTATCTCAAAGTTGTTTTGATTTGCATTTCCCTGATGGCTAAGGAAGTTGTACATGACCTTAAGTATCTTTTGGCCATTCGAACTTCTTCTGTTGAGAATTCTCTGTTCAGATCATTATCCCATTTTTTAATTGGGATATATAGAATTTTAATGACTAGCTTCTTGAGTTCTTTGTATATTTTGGAGATCAGACATTCGTCTGATGTGGGGTTAGTGAAGATCTTCTCCCATTCAGTAGGATGCCTTTCTTTCTTAATGACTGTGTCCTTTGCTTTACAGAAGCTTCTCAGTTTCAGGAGGTCCCATTTGTACATTGTTGCTCTTATTGTCTGTGCCACTGGGGTTTTAGATAGGAAGTTGTCTCCTGTGCCCATGTATTGCAGGCTAGTTCCCACTTTCTATTCTAGCATGTTCAGTGTGGTCAGAATTATATTGAGGTCATTACTCCATTTGGACTTGCGTTTTGTGCATGGTGATAGATAAGGAACTATTTTAATTCTCCTACAGGTTGACATCAAGTTATGCCAGGAGAATTTGTAAAAATGCTTTCATTCTTCCTTTGTATAATTTTAGCCTCTTTGTCAAAAATGAGGTGTTCATAGGTTTGTGGATTAATATCCAGGTCTTCGATTCTATTATATTGGTCAACATCTCTGTTTTTATGCCAATACCAAGCTGTTTTCATTACTGTAGCTCTGTAATAGAGTTTGAAGTCAGGGATGCTAATGCCTCCTGAAGTTCCTTTATTGTATAGGATAGTTTTGACTATCCTGGGCCTTTTGTTTTTCCATATAAAGTTAGTTATTTTTCTCTCAGGGTCTATGAAGAATTTTGTTGGGATTTTGATTGGGATTGAATTGAATCTATAGATTGCCTTTGGTAGAATTCCCATTTTTACTATATTGATCCTACCAATCCAGGAGCATGGGAGATCCTTCTATTTTCTGGTATCCTCTTCGATTTCTTTCTTCAAGGTCTTAAAGTTCTTGTCAAATACATCTTTTACTTCCTTGGTTAATGTTACCCCAAGATACTTTATGCTATTTGTGACTATCGTGAAAGGTGATGTTTCTCTGATTTCCCTTTCTGTTTCTTTATCCTTCATGTATAAGACGGCTACAGATTTTTTTGAGTTGATTTTGTATCCTGCCACTTCACTAATGGTATTTATCAGCTGTAGAAGTTCTTTGGTAGAGTTTTTGGGGTCACTTATATATACTATCATATCATCTTCAAATAATGAAAGATTGACTTCTTCCTTTCCAATTCTAATCCGCATTATCTCCTTATTTTGTTTTATAGCTATTGCTTGGACTTCAAGCACTATATTAAAGAGATATGGGGAGAGTGGACAGCTTTGTCTTGTTCCTGGTTTTAGTGGAATCGCTTGGAGTTTCTCTCCATTTAATTTGATGTTAGCTGTCGGCTTGCTATATATTGCTTTTACTATACTTAGATATGATCCTTATATTCCTAATCTCTAAAAGACCTTCATCAAAAAGGGGTGTTGAATTTTGTCAAATGCTTTTTCAGCATCTAATGAAATGATCATATGGATTTTTTCTTTCAGTTTTTTTTTTATGATGGATAACATTGATAGATTTTGGTATGTTGAACCAGGCCTGCATCTCTGGGATGAAGCCTACTTGATCATAATGGATGATTTTTTTTTTGATGCATTCTGGATTTTGTTTGCCAGTATTTTACTGAGAATTTTTGAATCGATGTTCATGAGTGAGATTGGTATGTAATTCTCTTTCTTTGTTGTGTCTTTGTGTGGTTTTGATATCAGGATGATTGTAGCTTCATAAAAAAGAATTTGGCAATGACCCTTCTGTTTCTATTATGTGAAACACCTTAAGGAGTATAGATATTAGCTCTTCTTGGAAGTTCTGGTAGAATTCTGCATTGAAACAACCTGGTCCTGGGCTTTTTTTGTCTGGGAGGTTTTTGATGACAGCTTCTATTTCCTTGGGACTTATAAGGCTATTTAAATTCTTCACCTGGGCTTGATTAATTTCAGTATGTGGTATTTATCTAAAAAACTGTCCATTTCTTGTACATTTTCCAATTTTGTGGCATACAGGCTTTTGTAGTAAAACCTATTGATTCTCTGACTTTCCTCAGTCTCTGTTGTTATGTCCCCCTTTTCATTTCTGATCTTGTTAATTTGAGTGTTCTCTCTCAACCTTTTGGTTAGTTTGGATAAGTGTTTGTCGATCTTGTTGATTTTCTCAAGCAACCAGCTCTTTGTTTCATTGATTCTTCAGATTGTTTTCTGTGTCTCTATTTTGTTGATTTCAGCCCTCAGTTTGATTATTTCCAGTCTTCTACTCCTCCTGGGTGCGTCTGCTTCTTTTTTTCTAGAGCTTTCAGCTTTGCTGTTAAATCACTAATGTGTGCTTTCTCCATTTTATTTATGTGGGCACTAAGTGCTATGAACTTTCTTCTTAGCACTGCTTTCATAGTGTCCCGTAGGTTAGGGTATGTTATTTCTTTATTTTTGTTGAATTCAAGGAAGAGTTTAATTTCTTTCTTTATTTCTTCCTTGACCCAGGAGTGGTTCTGTGGTTGACTGTTCAGTTTCCATGAGTTTGTAGGCTTTAGGGGTGGAATTGTTGTTAAATTCTAACTTTACTCCATGGTGATCCGATAAGACACAGGTGGTTAGTCCAACTTTTTTGTATCTGTGGATGTTTGCTTTGTTACCGAGTATGTGATCAATTTTCGAGAAGGTTCCATGAGATGCTGAGAAGAAGGTATATTCTTTCCTGTTTGGGTGGAGTGTTCCAGAGATGTCTCTTAAGTCCATTTGATTCATTTCATCTGTTAGTTTTCGTATTCTTTGTTAAGTTTCTGTCTGGTTGACCTGTCCATTGGTGAGAGAGGAGTGTTGAAATCTCCTACTATTAGTGTGTAGGGTTTGATGTGTGATGTGTGCAATTCTAGTAATGTTTCTTTTACATATGTGGATGCCTTTATATTAGGGGCATAGATATTCAAGTTTGAGACTTCATCTTGATGATTTTTTCTTGTTATGAGTATGAAGTGTCCATCTCCATCTCTTCTGATTGACTTCAGTTTGAAGTCAATTTTGTTAGATATTAGTATAGCCACACCTGCTTGTTTCTTAGGGCCGTTTGATTGAAAAACCTTTTCCCAAGCCTTTACTCTGAGATAATATCTGTCTTTGTGGTTGAGGTATGTTTCTCGCAAACAACACAATGGTGGATCCTGTTTTTGCATCCATTCTCTTAACCTGTGTCGTTTTATAGATGAGTTGAGTTCATTGATATTAAGTGATATTGATTACCAGTGGTTGTTAACTCCGTTTATTTTCTTTTTGGTAATAGGGTTTGTGTGTCTCCCTTCTTTGTGTTGTGCTGGTGGAGGGTTGTTAGATGCCTTTGTTATTATGGGTGTTGTTTGTTTCCTTTAGTTGTGGTTTACCTTCTAGTACTTTCTGTAAGGCTGTGTTTATGGCTATGTATTGCTTAAATTTGATTTTATCCTGGAATATCTTGTTTTCTCCATCGATGGTGAAAGAAAGCTTTGCTGGGTATAGTAGTCTGGGCTTTCATCCATGTTCTCTTTGTTTCTGCAGCACATCTATCCAAGACCTTCTTGCTTTCATTGTTTTCATAGAGAAGTCAGGTATAATTCTGATAGGTTTACCTTTATATGTTCCTTGACCTTTTTCCTTTGCAGCTCTTAATAGTCTTTCTTTATTCTGTATGTTTTGCGTTTTGATTATTATATGGCGAGGGGATTTTTTTTTATCCAGCCTATTTTATGTACTGTATGCTTCTTGAACCTTCATAGGAATATACTTCTTTAGGTTGGGAAAGTTTTCTTCTATAATTTTGTTGACTATATTATCTGTGCTTTTGACATGTAATTCTCCTTCTTCTACCCCTATTATTCTTAGGTTTGGTCTTTTCATGGTGTTCCAGATTTCCTGGATGTTTTGTGTTAAAAATTTGTTGGATTTGTTGTTATCCTCGATAAATGAGTTTATTTTCTCTATCGTATCTTCAGCATCTGAGATTCTTTCTTCTATCTCTTGTATTCTGTTGGTTATACTTATATCTGTATTTCCTGTTCGTTCATCCAGGTTTTCCATATTCAGCCATCCCTCGGTTTGTGTTTTCTTCATTGCCTCCATTTCAGTTTCAAGTCTTGAGCTGTTTCCATTACCTGTTTGCTTGCTTTTTCTTGGTTTTCTAGGGTATCTTTGAGGAATTTATTCATTTCTTCTAACTTTTGTTAGTTTTCTCATCCCTTTCTTTAAAGGAGTTTTTCAGTTCTTCTTTGATGGACTCTATCACTTTCGTAATGTTACGTTTAAAGTCAATTTCTTCTACTTCTGGATTAGGTGGCTCAGGTTTTCCTGTTGCATACTCGCTGGATTCTGGTGTTATCATGTTGTTTTTCAGTTTGTTGGAGTAATTCTTGGATTGGCGCCTGCCCATCTCTTCTTTCGAATGTGGTCAGGAGAGTCTCGGTGGCTTGGTTGCTCCGGATGGATCAACTGGTACTCGATATGGGCCACTTGCCATCTGGATGGATGGTAAGCCTCAGGGATTGGAGGGAGCCTGTAGACCCCTCCTGGGACTCCAGGGTGGTGGACTGGGACCTACTTACCTGTCCAGATGTATCTGCCAGCACTGGATCAGGGCCACTTGCTGGCCCAGGACCTCGCAGTCAAAAGGGTGGGCTTGGTAGAAGAAACCCGCTCTGCTCCATGAAACAAGGGGACCCCTGCAGCCTTGCACTCACCCTTCCCCCAGAGCCTCATCCAGGAAGCAGGCTGAGTTCGGGGAACCGAGGTCCCCGCAGATGGAAAGGGCTGCCTTTGGGCAAGATGGGGTGGGATAAGCAGAAAAGCCAGTAGAGAGGGGTAGTCCCCCTAAGTGGCCAGAAAGTTTTAGGGACTGGAAGGTGCCTGTAGACCCCTCCTAGGCCTCTTGGGTGGCCTGGCTGGGACCCACTTACTGGTCCAGGTCTACTTTAGATTTTTTTCTAGGGTTTTGCATCTTAAAACTATTATCAAATCATCTAATCTAAGCTGAAGTTATTTTAAGGCTTTGTTTCAACTAGTGATGCACACCAAAACTTATGACTGTATCTATCAGCGTTAAGATTAAAGTAATTTGGTTCCCTGCTAGCTCCGTGGAGACCAATTCTTGGTGGACATAGGAGGTGAGACAACAGTGGGCCTGGGACCCCGGACCCCAACTCCCTAAAACCTCCATGTGGGAGAAAGGCCGGGGGCCCCCCTTCCCATGTGCCTTCAGCATTCCTAGCACCAGCAGGGAGCTGGTCTGCTAAACAGCCATCTAACCCCCCAAAGAATCATTCCCTGTGAACTCCATGGAGACCAATTTTGGGTGAACACAAGAGACATAAGAGTTGAAGGAAGAGATAGGAGCCGCCAATGCACGAACTCCTCCAACATCCTAAAAAAGCAACATGTTACCACCAGAAACCGGCAGACACACATCCTGGATCATCCTAACATAGAAGATATAAAAGAAAACAACTTTAATCGTTACTTAATGAAAATGATGAAGACCCTTAAAGAGGAAATGAAAAACTCCCCTAAAGAAACAGAGGAGAAGACAAACAAAAAGCTGGAAGAAGTTAATAAATCCCTCAAAAAAAAAAAAAACCAAGAAAACCAAGAAAAAGCAATCAAACAGGTGAAGGAAAGAGTTTAAGATTTGAAGGTTGAAATAGAGGTAGTAAAGAAAACAAAAACTGAGCGAACTCTGGAAATGGAAAACCTAGATCAATGAACAGGAACTACAGAGACAAGTATAACCAACAAAATACAAGAGAGAGAAGAAAGAATCTCAGGCAGTGAAGATACTATTGAGAAAATAAACTCAATGGTCAATGAAAACACTAAATCCAACAAATTCTTAACACAAATCATTCAGGAAATCTGGGACACCATGAAAAGACCAAACCTAAGAATAATAGAGGTAGAAGAAGGAGAAGAATTACAGCTCAAAGGCCCAGAAAATATATTCAACAAAATTATAGAAGAAAACTTTCCTAACCTAAAGAAAGATATGCCTATGAAGGTATAAGAAGCTTACAGAACACCAAATAAACTGAATCAAAAAAACCCCATCACCTTACCATATAACAATCAAAACACAATACATACAGAATAAAGAAAGAATATTAAGAGCTGCAAAGAAAAAAGGACAAGTAACATATAAATGTAAACCTATCAGAATTACACCTGACTTCTCAATGGAAACCATGAAAGCCAGAAGGTCCAGGATAGATGTGCTGCAGACACTAAGAGACCATGGATGCAAGCCCAGACTACTGTACTCAGAAAAGCTTTCATTCACCTTCGATGGAGAAAACAAGATATTCCAGGATAAAAAAAAATTTAGGCAATACAAAGCCACAAACCCAGCCTTACAGAAAGTACTAAAAGGAAAGCCACAACCAAAGGAAGCTAACTACACCCATAATAATGCAGACATCTGGTAACCTTCATCCATGAGCATAACCCAAAGAAGGGAAACACACAAACACTACTACCAAAAGATAACCAGAGCTAACAACCACTGGTCATTAATATCGCTTAATATCAATGGTCTCAATTCACCTATAAAAAGACACAGGCTAAGAGAATGGATATGAAAACAGTATCCAGCATTCTGCTGTTTACGAGAAACACACCTCAACCTCAAAGACAGACACTACCTCAGAGTAAAGGGTTGGGAAAAGTTTTTCCAATCAAACAGACCTAAAAAAACAAGCAGGTGTGGCTATTCTAATATCTAACAAAATTGATTTCAAACTAAAATCAATCAGAAGACATGGAGAAGGACATTTTATACTCATAACAGGAACAATTCATCAAGATGAAGTCTCAGTCCTGAATATCTATGCCCATAATTCAAGAGCACCCACATATGTAAAGGAAACATTAAAATTTAAAGCATATATCAAACCCCCCACACTAACACTAGGAGAATTCAACACTCCCCTCTCGACAATAGACAGGTCAAACAGTCAGAAACTTAACAGAGAAATAAGAGAACTAACAGATGTAAGGAATCCATTGGACTTAATTGACATCTATAGAACATTCCACCCCAACAAAAAAGAATATACTTTCTTCTCAGCACCTCATGGAACCTTCTCTAAAATTGATCACATTCTCAGTAACAAAGCAAACACCCACAGATACAAAAAATTGAAGTAATCCACTGTGTCTTATCAGATCAACATGGAGTAAAGTTAGAATTCAACAATACTACTCCCAGAAAGCCTACAAACTCATGGAAATTGAACATTCAACTACTGAACCACTCCTGAGTCAAGGAAGAAATAAAGAAAGAATTTCAAATCTTCCTTGAATGAAAATGAAGGCATAACATATCCAAACCTATGGGACACTATGAAAGCAGTGTTAAGAGGAAAGTTCATAGCAATAAGTGCCCATGTAAAGAAAATGGAGAAAGCTCACATCAATGACCTAACAGCATGCCTGGGAGCTCTAGAAAATAAAAGAAGTAGACTCACCCAAAAAAGAGAAGAAGACAGGAAATAATCAAGTTGAGGGCTGAAATCAACAAAATAGAAACACAGAACACAGTCCAAAGAATCAATGAAAAAAAGAGCTGGTTCTTTGAGAAAATCAACAAGATTGACAAACCCTTATCCAAACTAACCAAAGGCAGAGAAAGAACATCCAAATTAAAAAGATCAGAAATGAAAAGGGGGACATAACATCAGACACTGAGGAAATTCAGAGAATCAATAGGTCCCACTACAAAAATCTCTACTCCACAAAACTGGAAAATGTAAAAGAAATGGACAATTTTTTAGATAGATACCACCTGCTAAAATTAAATCAAGACCAGGTGAGCAATTTAAATAGACATATAAGCCATGAGGAGATAGAAGCTGTCATCAAAAACCTCCCAACCAAAAAAAGCCCAGGGGCGGATGGTTTTAGTGCTGAATTCTACCAGAACTTTCAAGAAGAGTTAATACCTATACTCCTCAAAGTGTTCCACATAATAGAAACAGAAGGCTCACTGCCAAACTCTTTTTATGAAACTACCCTGATACTAAAACAGCACAAAGACTCAACCATGAAAGAGAATTACAGACCAATCTCACTCATGAACATGGATGCAAAAATTCTCAATAAAATTCTGGGAAACCGAATCCAAGAACACATCAAAAAAATCATCCATTATGATCAAGTAGGCTTTATTCCAGAGATGCACAGCTGGTTCAACATATGAAAATCAATCAATGTAATTCATCATGTAAATAAACTGAAAGAAAAAAACCATATAATCATTCCATTGGATGCAGAAAAAGCATTTGACAAAACTCAATATCCCATCATGATAAGATCTTGGAGAAATTAGGGATACAAGGATCATAGCTAAATATGGTAAAAGCAATATACTGCAATCTGACATCTAACATCAAATCAAATGGAGAGAAACTCAAAGCGATTCCACTAAAATCAGGAACAAGAACTCTCTCAATATTTCTTCAAGATAGCTCTTGAAGATTTAGCAATAGCAATAAGACAACATAAGGAGATCAAGGGAATTCAAATCAGAAAGGAAGAAGTTAAACTTTTGTTATTTGCAGATGATATATAAGTGAGCTCAAAAACTCTACCAGAGAACTACTACAGCTGATAACTACCTGCAGTGAAGTGGCAGGATACAAGATCAACTCAAAAAACAGTAGCCCTCATATATACACAATGGATAAAGAAGCTGAGAGGGAAATCAGAAAAATATCACCTTTCGCAATAGCCACAAATCACAAAATATCTTGGGGTAACACTATCAAAGGACGTGAAAGACCTATTTGACAAGAACTTTATGTCTTTGAAGAAAGAAATTGAAGAAGATACAAGAAAATGAAAAGATCTCCCATGCTCTTGGATAGGAAGGATCAACATAGTAAAATGGCAATCTTACTAAAGGCAATCTATAGCTTCAATTCAATTCCCATCAAAATCCCAACACAAGTCTTCACAGACCTTGAAAAAACAACACTCAACTTCATATGGAAAAACAAGAAACCCAGGATAGCCAAAACAATCCTATACAGTAAAGGAACTACCGGAGGCATTACCATCCCTGACTTCAAACTCTATTACAGAGCGACAGTAATGAAAACAGCTTGGTATTGCCATAAAAACAGAGATGTTGACCAATGGAATAGAATTGAAGACCCGGGTATTAATTCACACATCTATGAACACCTGATTTTTGCCAAAGAAGCAAAAAATATACAATGGAGAAAAGAAAGCATCTTCAACAAATGGTGCTGGCATAACTGGATGTCAACCTGTGGGAGAATGAAAATAAATCCATATCTGTCACCATGCACAAAACACAAGTCCAAATGGATTAAAGGCCTCAAGAGAACTCTGACCACACTGAACCTGATAGAGGAGAAAGTAGAAAGTAACCTTCAATGCATGAGCACAGGAGACCACTTCCTAAATATAACCCCAGTAGCACAGACAATAAGAGCATCAATATAAATGGGACCTCCTAAAACTGAGAAACTTCTGTAAAGCAAAGGACACAGTCAATAAGACAAAAAGGCAGCCTACTGAATGGGAAAAGATCTTCACCAACCCCACATCATACAGAGGACTGATCTCCAAAATATATAAAGAACTCAAGAAATTAGACATTAAAATTCTTTTTTTTCACTTTTGCGGGTACTTTTTTTCTGTCAATTATATTTTATTTTTTATTTTTTTTACATTGTTTTATTTTTTCCATTCAAAAACATAATTAAAGAAATAACATTTTTTTCCTTTCTTCCCCTTCTCCCGGTCCCCTCCCGCTAACCCCCACCCCTCCTCCCTCTCCCTTCTTCCTTGAAAGAGGGCATGATGCCCTGCCCTGTTGGAAGTCCAAGGCCCCACCCTCTCCCGGCCTTGGGAGGAGTGCATTGAAAAAGACTCGGTTCCCAAAACGAAAATACATGCAGAAGAGATAGGTCCTGGTGTCATTGTTGTTGGGTTCTCCATCCGCCAACTTTCGCTGCCACATTCAGAGAGTCTGGTTTGATCATATGCTCATTCAGTCCCAGTCCAGCTGGATTGGTGCGCTCCCATTAGTTCAGGCACACTGTCTCAGTAGGTGGACCAGCCCCTCACGGTCCTAACTTCCTTTCTT
>PVIU01012329.1:0-60625 GCA_004026605.1 Ondatra zibethicus | reverse complement strand
GTTTCAGGAGGTCCCATTTATTAATTGTTGCTCTTATTGTCTGTGCCCTTGGGGTTTTTCATAAGAACTGGTCACCAGTGCCCACGTGCTGCAGGCTACTTCCCACTTTTTCTTCTATCAGGTTCAGTGTGGTTAGATTTATGTTGAGGTCTTTAATCCATTTGGACTTGAGTTTTGTGCAGGGTGACAGATAAGGGTCTAATTTCATTCTCCTACAAGTTGACATCCAGTTAAAAAAAAAAAGAAAGAAAACATGGAAGTTAATGTAAATCACAAATGCTATTCTACTTTAGATCGTTCTAAGATTATCACTGTTTTTTACTTTACTACACAATGCAGTCTTCCCTGATTTCACTAAATATTTATTGAAAAATTTTTATCTCAGTCCCTTGCATGATATCCCAGTTTCCATACATTTTGATGGTGTATTTGAACCTTTTAATTAGAGTTAAAAAGATGAATAATAATGTTGCACTAATTGACCTTATTATGTAGGACAGTCATCATTATCCATTTCATGATGAACCGAATAAACTCTCCAAGAAAGAAAAAAAAATAAAATAGAAATAAAGAAAGTTTATTCAACAAATGGTGATGGCATAACTGGATAGCAACATGTAAAAGAATGAAAATAGATGCATATTTATTCCCATGCACAAAACTCAAGTCCAAATGGATCAAAGACCTCAACATAAAACCAAACACACTGAACTTTATAGAAAAGAAAGTGGGAAGTACACTTGAATGCATTGACACAGGAGACCACTTCCAAATATAACCCCAGTAGCACAGACACTTGAGAGAAACAATTAATATGGGATCTACTGAAACTGAAAAGCTTCTATAAATCAAAGGACATGGTCTACGAGACAAAATGGCAGTCTAGAGAATAGGAAAAAATGTTCACCAACCACACATCAGAGGTCTGATCTCCAAAATATACAAAAAACTCAAGAAATTGGCCATCAAAAGAAAAAATAATCCAGTTTTTAAAAATGGGGTACAGACCTAAACAGAGAACTCTCAACAGAGGAATATAAAATGGATGAAAGACACTTAAGGAAATGTTCAACATCCTTAAACATCAGAGAAACCCAAACCAAAACAACACTGCGAATCCATCTATCACCTGTAATAATGGCCAAGATAAAAACACTGATGACAACTTATGCTAGAGAGGTTGTGGGGTAAAGGAAACACTCCTGCATTGCTGGAAAATCCCCTTTGGATGTCAGTATGGCAATTTCTCAGAAAATTAGGAAACAATCTTCCTCAAGACCCAGCAATACCCCTTTTTGGTATATACCCAAAGGATACTCAAATGTACCACAAGCACGTGTGCTCAACTATATTCACAGCAGCATTGATTATCATAGCCAGAACCTGGAAACAAGCTAAATGACCCTTGACCGAGGAATGGATAAAGAAAATATAGTATATTTACACAATGGAGTACTACACAGCAGAAAAAAATGACAACTTGAAAGTTGCAGGCAAATGGATGGATCTAGAAAACATCATATTGAGTGAGGTAACCCAGACCCAGAAAGACAAATATCATATATATTCACTCATAAGTAGACTTTAGACATAAAGAAAAACAGCATATAATTCACAACCCCAGAGAACCAAAACAACAATGAGGATGCTAAGAGAGACATGCATGGATCTAATCTACATGTGAATTAGAAAAAGACAAGATCTCCTGAGTAACTGGAAGCATGGGGACCATGGAATAGGGTTGGTAGGAAGGGGAGAGGAAGGAAAAAAAGCAGAGAAAATGTATAGTTCAATAAAATCAATAATAAAAATGATAGTTTATCTAAAAAATAAAGTAGCAAACAAGGACAGCGAGGATGAAAAATGGCAATCTTAGCCAAAGCAACCTACAGATTAAATGCAATGCCCAGTAAAATCCCATAAACGTTCTTCAAAGATCTCTAAAGGATACTACTCAACTTCATAGGAAAAGAAAAAAATAAATAAATACAAACCATAAAACCAGGATAGCCAAAATAATCATGTACACTAAAGGAACTCCTGGAGACATCACAATCTCTGACTTCAAACTTTACTACAGAACTGCAGTACTGAAAATATTCTGGTACTGGCATAAAAAGAGACAGGAGGACTAATGGAACTGAATCAAAGACCCAGATATTAATCCACACATCTACTAACACCTGATTTTTGACCAAAAAGCAAAAAATATAGAAAATATACAAAAAAGAAAGCTTATTTAACAAATGGTGTGAGCAGAACTGTATATCAATATGTAAAAGAATGAAAGTAGATCCATATCTATCACCATGCACAAAACTCAAGTCCAAATGGATCAAAGTCCTCAATATAAAAGCAAACACAGTGAACCTCATGGAAGAGAATGTAGGATGTACACTTCAATGCATTGGCACTAAACACTTCTTAAATGTAACTCCAGTAGCACAGACACTGAGAGATACAATTAATAAATGGGACTTCCTGAAACTGAAAATCTTCTATAAAGCAAAGGACATGTTCCACAAAACAAAACAACAGCCTACAAAAATGTGAAAACATCTTCACCAACCCCACATCAGACAGAGGATTGATCTCCAAAATATGAAAAGAACTCTAGAAACTGGTCATCAAAAAAAATTATCCAATAAAATAATCGGGTACAAACCTAAAGAGAGAACTCTCAACAGAGGAATCTAAAATGGCTGAAAGACACGTAGGAAATGCTCAACATCCTTAACCATCAGAGAAATGAAAATCAAAACAACACTGAGATTCCATATTTCATCTGTAAGAATGTCCAAGATCAAAAACATTGATGACAACTTATGCTGGAGAGGATAAGGGGTAAATGGAACACTCCTCCATTCCTGGTGGGAGTGCAAATGATACAGCCACTTTGGAAATCAGTATGGTGATTTCTCAGAAAATTAGCAAACAACCTACCTCAAGAACCATCCATACAACTTTTGGGTATATACCCAAGTATGCTCAATCATACCACAAATTCTTGTGCTCAACTATGTTCACTGCAGCATTATTTGTCATAACAAGAACCTGGAAACAACCTAAATGCCCCTCAACCAAAGAATGGATAAGGAAAATGTGGTACATTTACACAATGAAGCACACTACACAGCAGAAAAAATAATGACATCTCAAAATTTGCAGGCAAATAGATGGATCTAGAAAACACCATATTGAGTGAGGTAACAAAAACTCAGAAAGGCAAATATCATATGTACTCACTCACAAGTGGCCTTTTGACATAATGCAAAGAAAACCAGCCTACAATTTACAATCCCAGAGAACCTAGACAAGAAAGAGTACCCTAGGAGAGAAATACATGGATCTAATCTATATGGGAAGTAGATAAAGACAAGATCTAAGTAAATAGGGAGCGTGGGGATCATGGGAGTTGGTAGAAGGGGAGGATAGAAGAAGGGAGGGAACAGAGAAGAATATACAGCTGAATAAATTTTTTAATTTATTAGATTATTAAAAAATACCAATCCAAGTTCCTACTCCCTCCTCTCCTTCTACTCCCTCCCCTCCTCCCACACCCTCCCACCCCACACTCCAACCACTCCTCAGAGAGGGTAAGGCACATTGGTTTTTGGAAGTTCCAAGGCAATCCTTACTATATCTAGGCTGAGCAAGGAAGGTTTAGATTCAAAGAGAATAGGATCCCACAAAACCAGTACATGCAGTAGTGATAAATTCTGGTGCCACTGCCAGTGGCCCCCTAGTCTTCTCCAGGCAAACAAGTTTTTAAAAGAAAGAAATTTACCTTCTTGTTGATGTTTATGTTTAACCCAATATATTTTCTTTTCTTCCATACTATTGCAAATGAGATTCTATACATGATCTCTTTCTAAGGTGGCTTTGCTTTTGGTATATAGAAAGGCTGCTGACATTTGTAAGCTGATTCTTTGCTTGTCATGCTGCTAAAATTGTTGACTCTACTGCATGTCTTCTGGTACAATGTATCCATGTGTTAGGTATAATACCATGGCATTTAAAAATGGGGATGATTAGAATTTATCTATTCATATGTGTGTGATTAAAATTTCATCCCCTTTCTCTATTGCTCACAGTAAGAAATCCAACATGACATTGTAAAGGAATAGGGAGAGTAGACACCCTGTATTCTTCAAGATTTTAGTCAGTCTCCTTGCCAGTTTTCTACATGTAGAATGGTTTTGGAAGTATGTTTCTCAGAGATAGCTTTTAATAATTTGAAGTATATTTCCTCCATCTCCATTTCTACTCTCCCTGGGAATTTTATCTTGAAAATATGATGTATTTTATCACTGGATTTTTCTTCATCTATTGAATTAACCATGTGCATTCTTGTAGTGATATGAGGAGCAGGCCAGGTTCCCAGTGCCTGGCTAGCTTAACCCCCAAAATAATTACACAGAAACTGTAATTTCATTTAAATACTGCCTGGTCCATTATCTCCAGCCCCTTATTGGCTAACTCTCACATATTATTTTAACCCATCTCCATTAATGTGTATCCCCATTTGACTGTGGCTTACCATCATGAGTCTAACCAGCATCCATCTCAGGGAGGAAAACCATGGCGTCTGCCTGTCTGTCCTTCTTCCCAGAATTCTGTTCTGTCTACTCTGCCCACCTAAGGGCTGCCCTATCAAAAGGCCAAGGCAGTCTCTTTATTTAACCAATGAAAGCAACAGAAATACAGAAGGACCTCGTACACCATTTCCCCTTTTCCTGTTTAAATAAAAAAAGGCTTTCATTTTAACATAGTAAAATTACATATAACAAAACAGTTATCAAGCAAGAATTACAGTTACAATATTTATATCTATTTTATCTTTTATCATAACAAACGAAAACTGTAACTATCCATTCTTCAACTCCATCAAAGACTCCAGAAGGATATACTATTACCTAAGTAAACAAGAAGTAACCAACTTCCAAAACGCTAGAAATGACAGAGACATCTCGCTGCCTGGACAGTCACCCAAAGTTTTTCTGTACCGTTGGGGCATCCATCTTCAGCCTACAGGCCCACAGTATTCAGCAGACACTTCCATGAAGCACGAAATTTCAAGGACAGTTCAGTCACTTTCTGTATCCTGCAGAATGTCTCGCAGACCCTTTCATGAAGAAATGGGGATTTGTATGTAATGCTAATTCCATGGTTAAGAGGACATGATGCATAATTCTCATCCTGTTATCTCTGCAGAAATGAAAACAAAAATTAAAACATGTTTGATCAGACAGGAGAGTTTTCATCCTTGGGAATGTAAGAATACAAAATTAAATATAACAATATAGAGTATAGAGAAGGGATTGTACATGAACAGTTTCTTTCCTAGAAATCACCAATATCTTGTGCTTTGAATTCTATAGGAGCACTGTTGACAGGAAATAATGACACTCTTTAATCTTACATGACAATTTATATTGAGAGGTTTAAATGAATTTATTGAAAAAGTCAACCTGCTTGTAACATATCTGTGACAAATCATATGCCAAAATCATAAGTAAGATTTCTCAAATGTCAAGACACACCTGGTGTAGGAGGGTCCTTCTGCATTTGGGTTGCTTTTATTGGTTAATAAAGAAACTGCCTTGGACTTTTGATAGGGCAGGACTTAGATAGACAGGGAAAAGAGAACAGGATACTGGGAAGAGGAGAGAGTTAGAGAGAGCCACCCACCATGAAGCTCCCAGGTCAGACACGCTGACTCTTTCCTGGTAAGCCATGACTCGTGGTGACTCACAGATTATTAGAAATGGGTTAAATAAATATGTGAGAGTTAGCCAATAAGAGGCTAGAACTAATGCGCCAGGCAGTAGTTAAATGAATACAGTTTCTATGTAATTATTTCAGGTACGCACTGGGAGCCGGGTGGGACAGAACAAGGGGCCCCGCGCCGGGAACCAGGCACCGGGAATGCAGCCCGAGCCCCTCATTACTACACACGCGTTTTGAGTGAGATTTTAAAACGGGATTTGTCGTGACACCTTTACAGTGGTTCCAGTCACCACTCAGAAACAGTGCCATCTACTGGTTAACAGGTAAAATGGCAGGTTTCATTTTTAATGGGTCTCTTGCCACAGTTTTTGCTGCCACTATGGAAGAAAACACAAGAGGCCTATATACTTATGGAGATACCTCAATTTCCTGGTTATTAGGTTTCAGTTTTATTTTTCATATTATATCATTATGGAAGTATATGGCATTAATTGATAGGATTAATACCATGATAGGCAAAATTGATTCCATATCTAAGGGTACTAGGAACTTACCTGAGAGGGTTCAGGCTGTTGAACTTGACATTCAGAAGTTATCACAGAGTTTTGATAAGGTAACAGACAGAATATAGCTTCAGGTTGGCAATTTATATGATGTTCAGGAGCATTTCAGGGAGGAGATGTTATCTTTGAAAGAAAACATTAAGACCTTGGAATCACAGGTGCAGAATGGGGACCAGAAAATTGATACTGTAGGGAAATCACTAGATATATTTGCAGGTCAAGAAATCCAGGCTTTACGAGAGATTATGATTAAGAGATTTGAAATGATTGAGGAAATTATCAGAGCTGATGAACAGGGTAAGAAGACAAAGGGGAAGGATACACTGTTACCACAGGCTGTCAGAACTGGTTTACCCGGGTTTTAGTGACAGACCCTGTAATTTATTCTGACAAAGTATCAACTGCTAAAGGCTCAAAGGCAGCCAAAGAAACTAGATGGATGCCGGTTGGAATGAATGACTGAAAGGAAATTAAGCAAGCCATCGTTAATTATAGCTTGCACTCAACATTTGTTAAGAAAATGATAAGAACTTCGGCTTCTAATGTCTCACAGTTAGCATCTGTGGTGTTGGAAGATGGACCTTCCTTAATGTTTGGAATTTATTTCAGAGAAGAAGCTAAACATATGGAACAGCAAGGGAGAGCAAAGGGTGTGGAGGTTTCCCAGGATCAAATTCTGGGTTTGGGAGCTTAGGCTGATGCACAGGTCCAAGCTCTTTACGATGAAGAAATATTGTCCCTAAGCCACAAAGCAGCCTTGAATGCTTGGGATAGAGTACCAGAACCAAGGAAAAGGATCGAATCATATACCAGGGTTAGGCAGGGACAGAGAGAACCCTATACTGACTTTTTGCAAAGATTAATTAAGGCTCTGAACATAGGAGTAACAGACCCAGAAGCTAGATTAATACTTCTTGAAACGCTGGTTTTGAAAATGAAAACTTAGAATGTAAAAAGATAATTGGGCCTTTAAAATCTAGATCAGCACCTATGGATGAATGGATTCAGCATACCATGAATTTTCAGACATTTAACTATGATGATGAATCTTGGGTAGGGGAAGCGATTTCTAAAGCTATGAGGTGACTACAACCTGCCAAATGTTTTAATTGTGGTAAATTAGGACACCTGTAAAGTAATTGCAGGCAAGGAATTTCTAGGAATAATACCTCATCTGGGAATGGCAAGAAAAGGAAACCTAGGCCTTGAGGTATATGTAGGAGGTGTGATAAAGGACAACATTGGACCAATGAATGCAGATCAACAACAGACAGACAAGGCAACCCAATACCATCGGGAACCTTCCTGATGGGCCCCTCACAGGACCCCAAGCCAAAAGTGGCCCAGTCATTCCCAGTAACCATGGAGGACATGTCACACCAGGAAAATTAAAAACTCTAGAACCTTCTGTACAAGACCATCAGGTTCTAAATGATGGCTCAAATTTGGAGGATAAGTCAGAACTTCAATTAGGAAATAAGAAGCATATATTTTGGCAAACCTCTATAAGTGATCAGAGACCAAAGCTGAGAGTATTTATAAATGGAATTGTGATTGTTGGTTTGATAGACACAGGAGCGGATGTGAGTATCATTACTCCAGAATCTTGGCATGCAATTTGGCCTCTTCAAGAGGCAGATGTTCAATTACTAGTAATTGGAACCATATCCCGAGTTAAACAATGCACAAGATGGGTTGACTGTATTGGGCCAGAAGGTCAAAGAGGAACGCTATGGCCATATGTAGCTTATATTGAAATAAATTTATGGGGCCATGACCTGCTATAGCAATGGAATATCCAGATTAACATTCCTGCAATCCCAGGAACTCATAATTCTGGTAAGGATGTAATAATGTAGTATGAATGAAGGTCACTAGCCATTCAAGCTGTACAAGAACAAAAAGTGACTAACAAACCTTTAGAGGTACCAACAGCCCTACCTTTAAAATGGCTAGCTGAGAAGCCAATATGGGTTAAGCAATGGCCTCTAGCTGAAGATAAATTGCATGCTTTAGAACGATTGGTACATGAGCAATTTGTTGCTCGACATATTGAGGAGTCAACTAGCCCTTGGAATTCTCCTGTGTTTGTTGTAAAAAAGAAATCTAGCAAATAGAGAATGGTGACAGGTCTAAGGGCTGTCAACAAGGTAAATCAACCTATCTGCCCTCTACAGTCTGGAATTCCTCCGCCTTCTCTTTTCCTAAAGGAATAGCCTCTCATAATTATTGATTTAAAGGACTGCTTCTTCACTCTACCTTTACAAGAAAAGGATAGAGAAAAAAATTGCCTTCACAGTGCCTACTTATAATAACTCTCAGCCTACTAGGAGATACCAGTGGACTACCCTTCCACAGGGGATGCTCAATAGCCGCAGCCTGTGTCAATACTTTGTGAGTCAGCCATTGGAAATAATATGTAGACAATTCCCTAAGTGTACAATTTACCATTACATGGATGACATTTTGTTATCTATTCAAACATTGATACTTTAGAAAGAATGTTTGAGGCAGTAAAGATAGTTTTGCCTAAATGGGGATTACAAATTGCTCCTGAAAAGATTCAAAGAGGAGATTCTGTTAATTACCTAGGTTACAGAATAGGTTTATAGAAAATTAGAACACTAAAGGCACAAATTAGGAGGGACTGATTATGGAATCTTAATGACTTTCAAAGACTGTTAGGAACCATTTCCAGTCTACAACTGGCTGTTGGAATAACATCTGATCTAATAATTCATTTAAACAAAACCTTAGATGATGATAAAGATTTGAATAGTCTCAAAGAACTGACAACTGAAACAGAAAGGGAACTAATAATAGTTGAGGAAAACTTACAGGAGGCACATGTGGATAGGATGAATCCAAATCTTAGTTGTATTCTAGTCATATTGCCTTCCAGAATTTCTCCTACAAGAATTTTAATGCAGAGGGAAGATATTATTTTAGAATGGATATTTTTACCACACAAACCAAGTAAATAATTAAAAGCTTATGTAGAAAAGGTCTCTGAATTAATCATAAAATGTAAACTTAGCCTTTGTCAACTAGCAGGTATAGACCCAGCAGAAATTATTGTGCCTTTCACTACTGATGAAATAAAAAAGCTATGGGAAGAAAATGAACCATAGCAAAGGGCTTGTGCTAAATTTTTGGGAGAAATTAATAGCAACTATCCCAAAATTGATAGACTTAACCTTATAAAGACAACTCTTTGGATTCTTCCTCAAATTGTAGGTGATGCTCCAATAACTGGAGCACATACATTTTATACTGATGCAAATAAATCAGGGAAAGCAGGTTACAAATCAGACGAATTGAGTAAGATGGAACAAAGCCCTTATAATTCTTTCCAAAAGGCAGAATTATATGCCATTCTTATGGTGCTAAGGGATTTTAAAGAATCTTTTTAATATAGTTACTGATTCACAATATGCAGAAAGAATTATCTTGCATATTGAAACCGCTGAATTTGTATCAGATGATACAGAGTTGACTTCATTGTTTATACAGGTACAAGACATAATCAAGAATAGGCTTTGTCTGATGTACATAACACACATACGATCCCATACAGGTCTTCTAGGTCCTCTAGCACAAGGTAATGCAGAAATTGAACAATTATTCATTGGAAAAATGTTGCAGGCCTCAGAATTTCATAAAAAACATCACGTCAATAGCAGAGGTTTAAAGAAAGAGTTTTCTATTACATGACAACAAAGAGATGCCCTACTTGCTCTTTATATAACCAAACACCACTACATGCAGGGACCAACACGAAGGGTACTCAAAGGGATGAAATCTGGCAGATGGATGTGTTCCACTTTGCAGAATTTGGAAAATTAAAATATGTACATCACACCATTGACACTTATTCAGGCTTTCAATGGGCAACTGCATTAAGCTTAGAAAAAGCAGATTCAGTAATCACACATTTATTAGAAGTTATGGCCATCATGGGTATACCTGCACAAATAAAAACAGATAGTGGTCCAGCTTATGTCCCTAGGAAAATGAAGCCGTTTTTTGCTTATTATAATTTTAAACATGTTACAGGTATACCATACAATCCTACAGGTCAAGCAGTCATAGAAAGATCAAATCGAACTATAAAGGAAATGTTAAACAAACAGAAAGGGGTGGAAAATGCACCCAGAAATAAATTGCATAATGCCTTATTAACCTTGAATTTTCTTAATGCTAATGAGAAAGGAACAACAGCGGCAGAAAGACATTGGATAATGGAAAAGTCTGCTGCCCTAAATCAACCGGTTTATTTCAAGGATGTGCTGACCTCGCAATGGAAGCCAATTGTTAAAAAAATATCTAGTAGGCTTTCCCGCAGTGGGAGTCATTTTCTCAATTGAGGCTCCCTCTTTCCAGATGACTTTTCCTTGTGTCAAGTCTACAATAAAACCACCTAGTAGAGTTCACTTTCTTATATAACTCGTGATCACCTTTCCAGGGTTAGTACTGCTCACATAAATCATCAAGAAAATGCACCACATACCAATATAATAAGGACGTTTTCTTAGTCCTGTGTTTTTCTTCTCAGATGACTTTGGCTTGTGTTATGTTGACAAAAACAAACAAACAAACAAGCAAAAATACCCAAAAGAAGCCTAAAAACTAACACAGTTATGATAACATTTTGTGTTTGTTTTAGGCAAAAAAATATTTTTAATATATCTATCCTTTGTTTTAATGGATCAGGGCTGTATGTTATGTAGATTTTCTTGCCATGTTTCTTGGATATTTTCACATTCCCCTGAGGACCCCATAAACTTACAGTTCATTTCAGTACATTTTAGTGCATGACTAGTTGTCCAATTGTGACCGTAGAATATAGGGTGATGTTTACCTTGTAAGTACTCATGTTTTCCCTGATAAATACATTGATTTTACAGGAAATGTTAAAATTGCATAAATGAGAATATGGCTTGCAATGAATATCACCTTCCATGTCATATACTGTTGTAAGGAAGGGGACTTGTTCATTTCTCAGCTTCCCAGACTCCTGAAATAACCACATAGAAACTGCTTGGCCAATTACATAAGCATACTGCTAGCTAGCCCTTACATCTAGAATTAACCCATCTCCATTATTTTATATTTTACCACGAGGATCATGGCCTACTGTTAAGGTTCTGGCATGTCTGTCTCTGGCAGTAGTTCCATAGCTTCCCACTGACTCCTCCTTTCTTTCTCCCAGCATTCAGTTTAGTTTTCCCCACCTAGCTCAGTTCTACCCTATCAGGCCAAGCCAGTTTCTTTGTTAACCAATGGTATTCACAGCATACAAGGAGACCCACATCAGTATACCAAGGTACATCTAAAGCTACTGCCAGAATGTGACCTGCAGTGTGGGAAGATGACTTGACCCTTTGTGTATATGTGTATGATTACCATGTTGGTGGTGGCAGTGACTGTGTCTTAAGGACACTCATTATACATATGCCCTATAATGGTAACCAGGCTCTTGGCATCAAAAATTACAAGTTCCCTTATGTCCAACTTTTGATGACAATGCTTGCCTATGGGATACAGAAAAATATGTCTGTACAGCCATCTAGGTGATGCCTAGAATGATAGGGTCTGAGATGTAGAAGTAGTTTCTGCCTGTCTTAAATTCACAATCATAGGCTATCATTATTTTTATTTTTATTCTTCTGGTCAAGGAATCAACCCAAATGAATATAGGGACATCTTAAGGAACTTTATAAATAGTTAAGTATAATAATGCCCTTAATGAGATAATGTACTTTTTCTTCAAAGATTTTCCTGACTGTGTTCAGTCATTCAAGGGTGGCCATAATATTCTACTGCATCAGGCTACTTTTATCATAATGTTTCTTTTTCTTCTTTTTGGTTGGTCAGAACCTAGTTACACTTTCACTGGGATTTTAAATAATTTCATTCTTTTTAAAATGCTGCCCATCATACAACTGCTTGTCCACCATTTGGCTGTCTTCCAAGATGGCTTCATTCAAATACTATGGCATTTTCTCTTCCTCTTCTCCATCTTTTGCCCTCAAGAAGCTGTGAATACTGTAGCTTGTTTTTTTAAAATGCTAACAGAATAGTCCCCAAGTTTCCTTTGAGTCCACTAATAAATACCATTATTAATGGAGTTTAAAACACTAAGAGGGAACCCCAGATATCTCCATAATGTATGGTGACTATGGAAGGATTCTCCACAATTTCTAGTAACTAACTGTAACAGATATCTTTGAATTTGAAGAATTCAAAGGAAATTATCTTTTTAAATTGTTTTAATTGAGCTACATATTTTTCTCCACTCCCCTCCTTAACTCTCTCCTCTCATTCTACCCTTTCCCATGATGCCCATACTCCCAATTTACACAGGAGATTTTGTCATTTTTTATTTCCCATGTAGATTAGATCCATGTATGTCTCTCTTAGGGTTCTCTTTGTTGTCTAGGTGATCTGAGATTGTGAATTGTGGGCTGGTTTTTCTTTGCTTCATGTCTAAGAGCCACTTATGAACGAGTCCATATTATATTTGGCTTTCTGGGTCTGTGTTGTTGCATGGAGTGGGCTGCTTGTTCATCCCAACTACCCAGCTAACTTAGCCCCAAAATAACAACACAGAAATGGTATTAGTTAAATCACTTCCTGGCCCATTAGCTCTAGCTTCTTATTGGCTAACTCTCACATCTTGATTTATCCCATTTTTATTAATATTTGTATATCACAAAGTGGCAGTGGCTTACCAGCAAGATTCCAACCAGGGTCTGTCTCAGGCGGAGGATCCATGGCAACTCTTTCCTACTCCATCTTTCTTCCTCCCAGCATTCAGTTCTGTCTTCCCTGCCTACCTAAGTTCTGCCCCATCAACTAGGCCAAAGCAGTTTCGTTATTCATTAACCAATGAAAGCAACACACAAACAGAAGGATCTCCTACATCACTGGGTTTCCTCACTCAATATGATATTTTCTAGATCCTTCCATTTGCCAGCAAATTTCAAGGTGTCATTATTTTTTCTGCTGTGTAGTACTCCATTGTATAAATGTACCACATTATTCTTATCCATTTCTTGGCCGAGGGCCATTTAGGTTGTTTCCAGGATCTGACCATGGCAAATAATGCTGCTACGAACATATTTGAGTACATGTCTTTGTGGTATGATTGAGCATTCTTTGGGTGTATACCGAAAAGTGGTATTGCTGGGTCTGGTGGTAGGTTGTTTCCTAATTTTCTGAGAAATCACCATACTGATTTTCAAAGTGACTGTAACATTTTGCGTACCCACCAGGAATGGAGGAGTGTTCCCTTTACCCATCATCCTCTCCAGCATAAGTTGTCATCAGTGTTTTTGATCTTGGACATTCTTACAAGTGTAAGATGGAATCTCAGAGTTGTTTTGATTCACATTTCTCTGATGGCTAAGAATGTTGAGCATTTCCTTAAGTGCCTTTAAGTCTTTTAAGATTCACTTGTTGAGAGTTTTCTGTTTAGGTCTGTACTCTAGTTTTTAATTGGATTATTAATTCTTTTGATGACCAAAATCTTAAGTTCTTTGTATATTTATGAGATCAGCCCTCTGGGGTTAGTTAAGATCTTTTCGCATTCTGTAGACTGCATATTCAACAAGCAGTGCTGGCATAACTGGATATCATCACGTAGAAGAATTAAAGGAATTTATTATGTTTACTTGAAAGTGCTGAGTTGATTAAATAAAATAGTTTGTTGTTTCAGATGGCACAAATACTAGAGATCTACGAGCAAGAACACTGGAGAAGTGAATTTTATATTGTGAGTCAAAGTTACTTTTAGTTGTAATTGTTTTTATAGGTTTTATTGTCTTAAAACACTAAAAGATTCCATGCAAGAAACCTTTCAGATCTGCCCTCATGTCACACATAATTTGAAACAGAGGGAAAAAATCTGTTTTCTGTAAAACATCTAAGGATAGTATCTTTTCCTTAATGACATCTGTAAGCAGCTGGATCTGGTTATAGTTAAATGGCATATATATGAGGTGTGTGTCCTTGAAGAAGAGAGTAAATTCATAGAAATGACTTTCCATAGATAGAGGACCCTACAAATAAGCATTTATATATCTTCATTTTTCTGTGTGTATTGCCATGATTATTTAGAATATAGCTAGCTCTTAAAACAGAAGAGGCAAAAGAAATCTTTGGGGTTTGTCATAAGGAAAAGGGGGAAATGCTATACAGTGGTGTTATATCCAGTCTCCTAAAGGATAAAGATGAAAAGATGCAAATTAACATTCAAGTTTTATAAGCAGTAGGTATAGATATCAAGCAAGACATAGCTTTTCACTGAAGAAAAGCATGACTAACAATTTCCTATGTGCCATGTAAAACAAGGTTGCTTTACCAAAACTACTCATATATTTATTTTGAGAATTTTGTGCATTTAGTTTGTATTTACAACATTTTCATCCAATCATCAACTCCTCCCTACTATTTCTGTGTCCCCATATTCTCTTCTCAGTTCATGATTTATTCATGAAGATATGCATGTATGTATTTTTAGTCTTTCATATTCTCTTTTAGTCTTTCTTGGTTTCATTTATTGACAGAACTATAACATTACTTAAATGCTACTATTTAGCCTGTTTACCAACACAATTGTCTGACTAAATAAAGAAGTTATTAGAGTATCATGAGGTTAGTGTGAGATTGTGTCTCCTAGTAATGTCAGAAGCTATACGCTTAAAGTCTCACCAACATGACTTCCCAAAGATAAGCTGAACAAAATTAATACCAATGAACATGCCAAAGTAGATGGGAAAAAGTTCATCAGACCTCAACCCTACAAAAAGAACTATAGGCAAATGAAGAAAGCTAAGAGAAGGAGAGGTGGTCATCCTTAAGTAGGAGCATACCAATTAGCATTCCAGCTGCAAATGGTTGAAAACACAACACAAGTAACAACATGAAGACTGAGCAGATTCCATTTAGGAATATGTATGTATATGCCTATACATGTATGATACTCATGTATGTTAATGTATGTGTCTGAATAGGTAGATTAACAAATGATAGATACATGGAGCTACATAGACAATGGATATATTGACAGATAGAGATACTGACAGATATTTTAGCCTACTAGGACCATTTAGTGTTACTAATAGTATGTATGTTTAAGGATGACACCTTGGGCATGGATAAATTATCAGAGATCTCATCCTAGAGAAAATTAATTGTTCCCCATTACGACAGCTTACTTCAGTATTTTCTGTTGACCCTCATCAATGTTGCTTGACCTTGTGTCCCTGAACTAATACACCTGATCTTAAGATCAGGTTATGTTGGGATGATTAATTGAGCATTCCTATCTAAGTGAAATAATTATCCATGAGAGGGTTCAGTGACAGTGATTTTAACTCCATGATAAAAATGATGGATGAAGGTTAATAATGCATTAACATATGTTCTATTCAATGCATTAAACCATGAAGACATGTGTTTTTAACTGACCTTAGCATAACACTGTAGGCAAACAAAATGAAAACTGTGCCTATTCAATATGAACCAGACTCCACAATCTCAGATAAAGCTATGTTTACAGTTATGGTGGTTTTTCTATCAGGATGTACACATACTATTTATTACATGTAGAAACCCTTATAGATATTGAGGTATTTACCCTTTCATCTATGTTCTAGCTGTCATGAATTCAAAGCTATGTAACAGGAAGCGCGCTTGTTTGTTCCAGCTGCCCAGACCAAAATAACCACACACAAATTGTATTAATTAAATTACCACTTGTCGCATTCATGCTAGCTTCTTATTGGCTAACTCTTACATTAATTTAACACATTTCTATTGATCTCTGTATCTCCACATGGCAGTGGCTTACTGGGAAAATTTCCCAGTGTCCATCTCTGGCGCATCCATGGCATCTCTCTAATGATGCTTTCTTCCTCCCACAATTCAGTTCCCTCTTCCCCACCTACCTAAGTTTTGCCCTATCAACAGGCCAAGGCAGTTTCTTTATTAACCAATGAAAGCAACACATAGACAGAAGGACCTCCCACACCATTTTCCCTTTTCTTTTTAAATAAAATGGAAGGCTTTAACTTGAACATAGTAAAATTACATATAACAAAACATTTATCAAGCAAGAATTACAGTTACAATATTTATATATACTATATCTTTTATCATAACTAAGGAAAACTCTAGTAATAACTCTCTATTCTTCAACTCCATCAAAGATTCCAGAAGGATATAATATTACCTAAGTCAATAGGAAGTGCATTGTAAGCAACTTCCAAACCTCTAGAATTGACAGAGACATCTCACTGCCTGTACAGTCTCCCAAAGTTCTTCTGTACTTTGGGGATATCTATCTTCCTTCAGCCTTCAGGCCCATAGTATCCAGAAGACTTTTCAATGAAGCAGGAAATTTATTGGCAGTTTGCCAGTCACTTTCTTCTGTATCCCGCAGAATGTCTTGTAGACTCCTTCATGAAGCAGGAACCCTGAAGGATCATCTCACCTTTAGGCAAGTTCAGCAGTCATTTCTCTGTAGGTCTTGCGTGTCCAGTTTAGCAGTTCAGGCAAAAGCAAATGCTAACCAACTCCATAAGAAACCTCTTTGATTCCCATCTTCCTCTCAAAGTGCTGACAGAAGCAGACGTGTCTCATTGATATGAAAAGTCCTAAGTTATTAAAACATTTTAAATGCCATATTCTGAAGGTTTCTGAAAGATTTGAAGAATATTTAACTGAAATATATCTCTATACATCTAAGTAACACTACTAAAATTTTGACTATTATAGATGACTATTAAGCCATATTTCTTAATTATACATTACATTTTTAAATGAACTACACAATCACAATACCTTTATCAAGAGCAGAAATATACATATAACAAAATTTACTTTAAATTTGTATCAATAAACCAAGATCCAAAACAATGTAAATTATTTATATGTATATCATATCCCCCGTTAAATGTAAGCAAACATTTATAAACAATATTTGGGAATATGGGCATAGTTTTTTCCATACTGCTTATTGCTGTTTGGGGGTGCTGTTAATCAGGTTGTTCATGGTGTATCCTGTGTGCTAGGGTCATCTCAGTCACCAGTTGGGTGAAGTAATATTTGAGTGTGCTCATGGCAACCTTTCAGGGGTCATGGTCTATCAAACCATATTGTTCTAAAAACAATCCACAGGTTCCCATTTTCTATGAAAACAAAAGAAGAATCTCTTTTCCAAAACAACATATCCTTAGACCCAAATTTGTAAGTCATGATACCTTTAGAACATATATTCTGGTTTAGCTTAGCAGCCCATACAATGAAATTTCTCTCTGTGCTTAGCTCATTTACAGTGAAAAAATTCAAAGAAAACACAATAATATACATAATCCAGACTCTCTGTGTATTCTCTATATGGCTCATTTTTCTTTACTCCCTTTAATCTATGATTATCTGTGCTCTGTCTTCCAAGCCTACGTACATTTATTGAACACTGTGACCCATTTAGAGGTCTTTTATGTCCTATTGTGAATCTGTAATTCTTTACTGTCTTGAAGAGCTTTTAAAATGCTAAGGAACTAGGTTGCATCTGCTCTAGATGCTGACTCCACCTCTCTCAAGTTTCCAAATGGTGGATGTTCCAAAGGTGTTAGCTCTGGGGCCACCAGGAAGGACCTGTGCTCAGCACTCAAACCCCAAGAATGTAGCACATAAACACTTTTTATCTGAGTAATAGCTAAATCTGCCAAGCAGAGCACTGCGCAGCCTGCCTAGTTGACCTGATCCCACTGCCTGCCCAGGCAGGAAGCGCCAAGCCACAGGCATGGTCTCAGCTACTTTCCTCCCAATCCTGAGAGGGCACACAAACACCCGGGCCCTCAAATGCCATCAAAGTGCTCCATAGCCAGAGTTTGTGCTGGTGGCACAGCCCAGAAAGCTGTGCTTCAAAACAGAATGGCTTTTTATTTTTACTGCAACTGAATCAGGAAAATCTTTCTTAAAGGAGCTGCAGCACACCACCAGCAAACAGCAAGAAGCTGTGTTAAACTCTGTATTTTTGTGTCTAGAATTTCTTTTCAAACTCTCTCAGTGGAAGAGTTTTAAGTGGATTTAGCTGGCCACGTGGGCACCAATTGAACAGGAAGGCTGCTTGTTTGTCCCAGCTTCCCAGAACCAAAATAACCACACAGAAATTGTGTTAAATCACTGTTTGGCCCATTAGCTCTAGCTTCTTATTGGCTAACTCTTATATTAATTTAGCCCATTTGTATTAATCTGTGTATCACCACATAGCAGTAGCGTACTAGAGAAAATTCCCAGCCTCTGTCTCCAGCAGATCCATGGCCTCTCTCTAACTATGCTTTCTTCCTCTAAGAATTTAGTTTCATCTTTCTTGCCTAACTAAGTTCTGCCCTATCAACAAGTCAAGATAGTTTATTAACCAATGAGAGCAACACATAGACAGAAGGACCTCCCACACCAAAGGTACAAAAGACAAATCACTGGACAAGAATTGTACAAATAAAAAAATTTGTTGTCATATATATTCTAGCAATAAATATTTCATGGAATAAAAAGACCAATAAACCAAGTGCAAAAATGTAGAAACGTTATGATCTATTCTTTGTGTAGAGGTGCGCTCCTTTAATCCCAATACTTGGGAGGCAGACACATGGGTGACTTTGATTTCAGTCTGGTCCACATAGAAAGTTCAAGGATAGCCAGCGTACATAGATAGAACAGTCTGAAAATATGATGTTTATATATGTATACTGTATTATTACACAAATTAAGACTATATTCAAATTGGAAGTTATGATTTATGTTGCTTAGAGCAAGGACTTTTCCTGCCCAGTTTCAGCTTGAATTTATTATATATAAAAATCAAAGGTTGTCTTGTCTTCAGCTATAGGGTCTTGTCATCCAGTTATGGGGGAAACTAAGAAGCATGGCAGGACCCTGTAGTACTTGTTCTGCATTTGGGACTTTCCTATCCAACCCGTATGGAATAACCTATATTTGGCATTGTGTTATTTTTGTTTTGTAAGTATGCCTTGCTAGTTAAGCCATTATCTAACATCAAAAAATGTTCTAAAGGATATTTTCTTTAAACAATTACCTATTTCTATTAATATTAATTATGTTTTGGGCTTATAATAAAATTACATAATTTCTGCTTTCCTTTCCTACCCTCAAACCAACCCATAAATCTATTTTCTCTTTTTGATAGCTATGGTGCCTATTTTCATTAATTGTTACATGCATATGTATATATATGCATACACACATATACAGTCTGTTCAGTCTGAATACTGTTACACATATGTATATTCTCAGGGTTTGTCATTTGCTATAGGATAACCATCTGATCTTCTCTTCCCTAGAGAAGACTATCCCGCTCTCAGTATTCCTCAATTGCCTGTAGTTACTTGGGTAAGAATGAGGCCTTGTGGTCATTCTTCCCCAATATTATTATGTCCATCACTGTCCTATCTTTGCTGAGTTTTTTTTTTGAGATGGGTTCTCTGTGTAACAGTCCTGGCACTTGCTCTGTAGACTAGGTTGTCCTTGAACTCACAGAGATCCACATGCCTCTGCATCCCAAGTGCCAGGATTAAGAGCATGCACCACCACTGCCTGGCCTGATCTGAATTTTAGGCAGACATGTTAGTGAGAGTTTTGGGGAATAGCTTCTAACATTACTAGGAGACTCAATCTTATAGCCAACTCTCTGTTTCTCTGCCTCTTAAAGTCTTTGCACTCTCTCTTCTTAATGATCCCTGAGCTGTAGTTATGGAAGCTGTATTATAGGTGTATCTATTGGAACTGGGCTCCACAACCCTGTTTCAGTTGTTTGTGGTTTTCAGTAATGTTCTCTATCTGTTGCAAAGAGAATTTCCCTTTATGATAGGTGAGGTCTAAATATTTTTTTTTAAATCTGAAGATTAAGACCTAGAAGTCTCAGATGACAGATGACAGAGTACATGTGATGTTTGCCTTTCTGGATCTGGATTACCTCATTCAGTTTGGTATTTTCTAGTTTCATGCTTTTATGTGCACTTTTCTTAATTTTATATTTCTTTACAGCTGAATGGTGCTCCATAGTGTATGTACACCACATTTTTACTATCCATTCATTAGTTGTAGGACATTGAAATTGTTTTCATTTCCTCAACATTGTGAGTTGAGCAGTAATGAACAACGCCAAGCAAGTATCTGTAGAGTAGGATGCTGACTACTTTGGGGATATGCCAAGGAGTGGAATACCTTTGTCATATGGCAGATATAATTCTAGCTTTTGGAGAATTTTTACACTGATTTCCATAGTGGCTGTACCAGTTTGCAATCCCATCAAGCATGAATCTACTCCACATTCCCTCCAGTGTTTGTTTTTTATTGTTGTATTGAACTTCAAAGTCTGAATGGGATGATATGAAGTCTGAAAATTGTTTGGATTTGTGCTTTTCTCACTGCCAGTGATGAAGAATGCTTTAAAAGTTTTTTTCTGAGATACATTTTTTATTTATCTCTCTATCCTTTAATGTATCTTATATAGTTTCGAGACCCATTTTATGAATGTATCATGTGTCTTTTTTGACTTCAGTTTTGACTTCCTTATAGATTGTGGATATTAATTCTGTGACAGATGGATAGTTGGCAAAAATTACCTCTATTCATTCAATTAATTGTTTCTTTAGCTCCACATAATATTTTAGTTTAATAAAGCTAAACTTGTCAAATTTTTTATCTTAATTTACAGCTGGCATGTTAATCTACAATGGACCTCTTCCACACTATGTCTGTCTACTGGGAAGCATGGGTGAGGAGCTAGACAATGAGATTGCACTATTTAATTTGAGATATGGGTCATTGCTTCAGGTAGAGCCCTTTCTTTCCCTTAGGTATGCAATCATGGGGCCACTATGGTCCAAGGCTTAGTTCCAAAGCAATGGTCACACAGATAGGCCTGGATAAATTCATTGGATCATATAACAAAACCAAATGACCTGACTCTATTTAAGAGTTTTATTTAATTGAGGGGTTTGTGAAGCATAGGATATATATGAGGTCTAAGATAAGAGTAAACAGAATTACTTATATATGTATGGAATTTTCAAAGAATAAACTTTATAGTAAAAATACATAATAGTATATACGTGACAAACCATCTCTTTAGAAAAAGAAGAAGAAAATAATTGTTATGTGTTGAATGAGCTGTGCAACTCGAGACACTCTGTGCCTTTAGTTTCATGGACATGGGCCCCTAACTGCCACATAGTGCTTCTTAGAGGCAACCCCTCCACCACATTCCAAAATCCAGTCTTAACTTTTGTGACATATCTGAGAATATATGTCTTTTTCCAAATATATAATTCTAGAACCATAGTAGAAGAGAAATCAATTTTAAGACTTCCTTCATGTGTTTTGTTTCCTGTTATCAGTGAGTAAGATTGAGAGGAGAATCCACATTATAATCCAATTGCAGACTAATGGTATGTTTCTCTGTTTGCTGACTTTTTCAAACAGATCATTCATTTACTACAATTTCTCAAGAGCTGTGCCATTGTAGTATTTGATTTGATACTTAGGAACAATTTGGATAAAAGAAGGCACATGTATGACTTCATATTTATCAAACACCCGTATAAGAATATCATTGCTTCTACATTTTCCCAATACCCAGCCATTTGACAGAAACATTGCCGTATGTTTATTATGCTATCTAATTGGAGTTTTATATTTTCAGAATGAATAATGTGACTTGTTCCATGAATGTTTCACTTCATTATTTTCTATAGGCATAAGTCTTTGCCATGTTTATTTTTTAATGCTATTAGAGATTTCTTTACACATTCTGAGTATATGTGCTGCTATGAATGTTGTTTTTATATACCTTCTTTTAACCATTTCTTCAATATATCTTGAACTACCAAATATCTAAAATTTGATACTGTTTACTTCTCCCTCTCAGCCTCTCTCCCACGTAAGACAATACACACATTCAGTGAATGTTTCCCTTAAAGAATCTTTCATTGCTTCAATATCAAAGCTTTGAAGTTTCTTATGACAAGTTATCATAAAATTTCTTCAGCTTTACCTCTTAAATACATGAATCTCTGATTTTCCTGTAAGCTCTACCTTACTATGGTATTGATTTAGAAGTTTCTGATTAGAGATCTTCATTTTCCCCCAAATAAATACATTGTAAGGAGTGATATTCTGGGCTTATATACTCATCAAATTCCTTCTGCACAGAGTATTATTTACCAGCAACATACTCCTTGCTTTTTCAATAAAACTATACTTTTATTATTTCTAAACTAATACATGCATTGGTCACCAGTACTTTGTAAAGACATGATTTCTGATAAGAAACCAACTGTGGTTTAAACATCACTAAGATGAATTAGCCATGATGATTCTGAAAATTAAATAGATGAGAGACAAATTCCTTCTGAGTCCCCAACCTCAAGCAGTACCTTGGACTTTGGATTCCTGTATAACCCAAGGCAATTTGCCTCATTCATTCAGGTTGAGTGCAAATCAGAACACATTTATTTTACTATTTACTTCTTCCCTCTTATGTATGGGAGGGGTATGCTCTGGATATTCCCAGTGTCCTTTCTGGAGTAGAAGCATATGAAATCTCTACTTACTAACTTCACCACTATGTCTTAGCATCCCACATAGCTAAAGATTGATTAGGTTTTCTTCTCCTCTCTATCTCCTCTGAAAATCCTAAGATAAAACATTAATTCACTGGTGATTTTGCTAAAGAACTTTCCCTATGAATAATGTCCAAATTCTTAGACCTTAAGATGATTAGTTCTTTAGCTTCTTGTATTAAAAATATAGATCTGTAGTTCATCTGGACATGGCTGAAGCATACAGTGAAAAGGACTTTGAATTATATGTTTATGACCAGTGACCTAGACTATCCATTGAAAATATTCTATTTTAAATAAAATAAATTGATATATTTTATTATTCCCAAATTAATATCTACATTTTGTCCCAATTTTCTTATAAAAGATACATGAATACTTTTAAAAACATACTAAGGTATAGACAGTACCAACTTGACACAACCATGAGAGTTTGAAAAGTAAATACTCTTCATTTTCAATTGGGTGACAAATCACCACAGAGTCCCCAACCTCAAAAAATCCCTGTGGCTTTTGTTTCATGTTCAGTTCAAGGCTATTTGCCTAATTCATTTAGACTGAGGTCAAATCAGGACAGTTTGTTTTTCAATCTGGAAAATAATATCTGTTATTTGGAACACTTCAAATTTCACAGAAAGTGTTCAAAGATTTAAAATATAATTTTACACCCCAAAGTTGGGATTTAAATCTACAGTGTTGAATGGGAGTATAATGTACATAGATCAGAAATCAAAAACACAAGACGATGTAATATTCAGTTTCCTTTCCATTCACGCTCTTCACAGCCCTCGAGGTAAGAAATTATTTCTGATTGATTTCTAGTACCTTTATATAAATAAAGATGTGAACTGTGGTTAATTTTCCAATGCACATATAAGTAGATATTTTTCTATTCACATTCATCCTCCATAGTTCTTACACAAATGGTAGCATATTGTACAAATTCCACACCACAATGTTTTGGTGACCAATGTATATTGGAGAGTCTCCCTTGTTAGAACACAAAGAGCATCTCCATTTCTTCAGCAGCTGCATAAAATTTGGAAGCTTTGTTTTGATTTTGCTTTCACTTTTGTTTGAGACATGGTCTCACTATGTAGCTCTGGATGACCTGGGACTCACTATATAGACAAGACTGTTTTGAACTCACAGAGAGCCACCTGCTCCTGCCTCCAGAGTGCTGGGATTAAAGGCTCATATCACAAGGCCCTGAAGCTTCATAGAAATTTAACATTACTCTATGAATGTTAGCATATTAATGGAAACAAATTATTTCATTTTTTTACAATAAACCAAGATAAATCTTGCATCCATCTACCAGTCTTCACTGTCATCCTATAGATAGTGATGTTTGGTCAGAAGATATAAATGCTTTTGTCATTTATTAAACTGTTTTAACCTCAGAGCTCTTTGTTTCAGAATTTTTATGTCTTTTACTAAGGTTTGGAATCAGTTTCCTGGTTTTTTACCAGAAGTCAAAGCATATGTAAAAACATAAAGATCTTAAGAACTCTCAGCTCACTTTTGTCAGATGCATCAGTCTATAAAACAAGCCAGGGACAATGGCATCTGACAATGTTTAAGGAAAATTTGTAAATATTTCCTTCTTCCCTCCTCCTACTCTTCTCTCTGGCATTAATGTGCCAGGAATTTTCCTGTGACTTTGTTTGAGTATAAGGATATGCACAAACTCAATTAATAATTTCATTTTCTTAAAAGCTTTTGGGAACATTAGAAGAGCTCATTTATCTACTGATTCTCTTGTTTATCTATATAATCATAAAGCAGTCATATTAGTTCAGCAAATTTTCACAGTGTTGAAAGTAAACTGTGCTGTATCTCTACACTTGTTTACTTTGAACAATAAAAATTTAATGTGTTTTTATTTCATTCATATTTTATAATACTTTTACATTATTTCATACTAATCTTAAAAGTGAGGAGCCTTAAGCACTCATTGTCATCTTGTTAGGAGAATTCAACCAAACATAGTAACTAATTAATTCCAAATTCACTGAGCAAAACTGTCCAGAATATTGATACAAAAGATTCACATTAAAGACACATTGCATTCTCAGAGTCTTCTCTTATTCTGATGACTGCCCTTATACTAAGACTTGATTAGAACAAAAAGCCACAGACAACATCTTCCAAGTCAAATATGACTTTATAAGCATGAAGAAGCAAAACAACTGTTCCTAATTTCTATATGTCTTGAGGTTTTTTTTGTACTTTTCCTACTTTATTCAACATAGTTACCTATATCTGGTTTTATTTCTGAGTTTAACTTTTCACAAAATATCTATTGGCAGACACTATCCTCAAATGCCAGTGAGCTGTGGTAGTTTTGTGGAGACTCAGTTAAAACTATGTATGAAAATATCTTTAAAAATCTGAAAGCATATAGTGAACAATTATAATGAGTCAACTTCAATTTCAATGAAGAAAACATAAATGAGAATGACAATAACCAAAGTAAAATAATTTATTATCATGAATGTAAAATGTTTGAACTCCAGTATTATGTTATATTAAAAAGCATATTGTGACTAAAATGGCAAATATTGAATTGTGTTCTTTACATAATAAATCCTGTTTAAATGCAATATTTAAGGTTTTATTTGTAACACAAATACATTATTTTCCTCTGAACATTCTTTCCTCCATTCTCTCTCAGCTAGAACCCCTCCATGCCCCTGCTTTTAAGTATATTGGTTCTTTTTCTTGGGTTATTATTATATGTATGTATGCATCTATATACAAATATATACAATTAACACCCAGTCTGCTTTTGCTGTATGGGTGTATAGAGTTCAGGATTGATCACTGAAGATTTATGGGATCCACTAGGTTGGGATAAGATTGTTGGGGAAGGCTACCTCATGTGCTGCAGAGGTTGGATGAGACTGTAGGATTGGAGTTAAAAGACTACGGATGTAAGGATCTGCAGTTAGCCTATAGTGCTGATCACTCTGCACTGGGTAACCGATCAGGACATTCTTCCCTGGAAGAGTTTTCTTAGTCTTTCTTTCTCATCAGTCATTTATCTTTTTATAGCTCATTTTCTACTTGTGGTTACCCTCAAAAATTTCCCCTTCCACATTAACATGTTAGTTGATATTGCCATTGTTCCCGCAATTTCTAGGAGAGACTATATGACTGCAGATGTTCTGGTATTATGGATTTTACAATCTTTCTGTTCCCTCTCCTGAAATATTATGTACCATAGATGGAGGAGCTGAGCTATAGATGTATCCAATGGGTATGGGTTTCCCACAATTCATTGATTTCTGCATTGAATTCATTTGTGGGTTTTCTATGATGGCCTCCATTTGTTGTAATGAGAGGTTTCTTTGCTGAGAAGTGACAGCTATTCAGATCTGCAGCTGGAAAGGTGAGATTTAGAATGTATTGTGGAGTTATGCTGTCTATCAAAATGATGCCAGTAAGATTTTTTCTATAAATCATGACCTCAATAGCCCTTTGTGGTTGACTAGCCTTCCTGTACCATGGTTTCCCCTCCTGCTCATTGGGCATTCGGTCCAATTAGACAGCTGCTAGTTGCCACCAACATGTGCATTCCACTCATTGGTTCTTTATGCATAACTTGTCATTCAGGAAATTGTGATAAGTTACAGGTGTTACAGTGGGTACACTGTTTAATTACTTACATCCTTTAGTAGCATGTGATGTGAAATTCCCCAATGTATGCTGTGAATACCATTGGTTAATAAAGAAGCTGCTTTGGGCTTATCTCAGCACAGAATAGGAAAAGGCAGGAATTCCAAGGAGATAGAGGAGAGAGTAGGCAGAGTCAAGGAGAAGCCATGTAGCTGCCACAGGAGACAGACACTAGGCACTGGTTGTAAACTTACCAGTAGGCCACAACTACGTGTCAATACACAGAATAATAGAAATGGGTTAATTTTAGATATAAGAACTAACTAATAAGAAGTGGAAGCTAATAGGCCAAGCAGTGTTGTAATAATACAATTTCTGTGTGATTATTTTGGGTCTGGGCAGCCGGGAAATGAATGAATATCTTCAGACAAAAAAATGGTGCCCACTGTCTGGGGCATGGATCTACATATGACCTAAAAAAAAGCTTAAAACAAGAAAGAGGGCTTCTAGACCCACATAAATAGGGGCAAAGCACAGTTTCTTGGTAGCCAATTTTTTTTCAGATATGTTCTGTTGGCAGTGATCAGAGGCACTGTTTCCTTTAACAGAGGTCTTTCTGATTCAGTATTAGCAGCAAAAAAAAAACCAACAAAAATACAAAAAACCCACCGAAAAACAAAACAAAACCAAACCATGTGGCTTCTTTAAGAAATGCAGCTTGCTGGTCCATGCTAGTTGCATGAACAGCTCTGGCTTTTTAAGGAGGCCAAGCTCTGATATAGGATCTGTAAGCAAGGTGTTACAAATTGCTTAATGTTGACACAGACCTGCTATAACTCTGGAGCTAGGGCTATGTGCATGGCTCTCAGAGATAGTGAACATGCTTTCACCATGTTTTTACTGGGCAGACACAACAGGCAATGTTGTAAAGTTGGACCTAGCCATGCCACTTAGCTTTTAAAAGAAAAAAAGAGCACTCCTAGTCAAAAAACAATTACAGATAGGCACACAATAAAGACAATTCCAGATGGAAAAAGACCTCTAAATGGATCAAGGTGTTGGATAAATGTATATAGGCTTGTGAGAGAGAAGAAATAATTATGAAAAGAAGTAAATGTTTTTTTAAATAAAAAAAAAGTTTAATTTTTTTTTCTCTATGGGAAGTAGAAAAAGACAAAAATTTCCTGAGTAAATTGGGAGCATGGAGATCTTGGGGGAGAGTTGGAGGGAAGGAGAGAGGCAGGGAAGAGAGCAGAAAAAATGTAGAACTCAATAAAAATCAATAATTTTTTAAAAAATTGAACTATATACTTTTCTCCACTCCCTTTCCTTCCTCTACTCTCCCTTTCTACCCTCTCCCATGGTCTCCATGCTCCAAATTTACTCAGGATATCCTATCTGTTTCTATTTTCCATGTTAATTCGATCCATGTATGTCTCTCTTAAGGTCCTCATTGTAGTCTAGGTTTTATGGAATTGTGAAATGGCTGATTTTTTTTGCTTTATGTCTAAAAGCCACTTATAAGTGAGTACATATGATATTTGTCCTTTTGAGTCTGTTACCTCGCTCAGTATGAGATATTCTAGATCAATCCACTTGCCCTCAAATTTCAAGATGTCATTATTTTTTTCTGCTGTGTAATAGTCCATTGTATAAATGTACCACATTTTCCTTATCCATTCTTCAATGGAGGGGTACTTAGGTTGTTTCCAGGTTCTGACTATGACAAAATAATGCTACTATGAACATAGTTGAGCACAAGTCCTTGTGGTACGATTGAGCATCCTTTGGGTATATACCCAAAAGGGGTATTGCTGGGTCTTAAGGTAGGTTGTTTTCTATTTTTCTGTGAAATTGCCATACGGATATCCAAAGGGGATGTACCACTTTGCACTCCCACCAGCAATGGAGGAGTGTTCCCTTTATCCCACATCCTCTCCAGCATATAAGTGTTTTTGATGTTGATCTTGGCCATTCTTACAGGTGTAAGATGGAATCTCAGAGTTGTTTTGATTTGTATTTCTCTGATGAATAAGGATATTGAGAATTTCCTTAAGTGTCTTTCCATCATTTTAGATTCCTCTGTTGAGAGTTCTCTGTTTAGATCTGTGTCCCATTTTTTATTGGATTATTTGTTCTTTTGATGATAGCCACAAATATCATAAATTATCTCAGAGTAACTCTAACCAAACAAGTGAAAGACCTTTATGACAAGAATTTTAAATCTTTGAAGAAAGAAATTGAAGAAGACCCTAGAAAATTAAAAGAAACTCCCATGCTTTTGGGTACGTATAATTAACATAGTAAAAATGGCAATCTCATCCAAATCAATCTACAGATTCAATGCAATGACCATCAAAATCCCAGCAAAATTTTTCACAGACCTCACAAGAACAATACTCAACTTTATTTGGGAAAGCAAACATCCCAGGATAGCCAAAACAATCCTGCATAATAAAGAAACTTCTGGAGTCATCACAATCCCTGACTTCAAACTCTACTACAGAGCTACAGTACTGAAAACATCCTGCTATTGGGGAAAAAACAGACAGGAGGATCAATGGAACAAAACTGAAGACAAGGATATCAATCGACTTACCTACGAACACTTGATTTTTGATAAAGAAAAAAGATACAAAATGGAGAAAAGAAAGCATATGCCACACATGGTGCTGCCATAACTGGATAGCAACATGTAAAAGAATGAAAATACAGCCATATCTATTGCCATGCACAAAGCTCAATTCCACATTGATCAGAGATCTCAACGTAAAACCAACCATACTGCACCTCATAGAAGAAAAAGTGGGGAATACATTTGAACACATTGGCATAGGAGACCACTTCCTAAATATAACCCCAATAGCACAGACACTGAGAGAAACAATAAATTGGACCCCATGAAACTGAAATGCTTCTCTAAAGCAAAGGATATGGTTAACAAGACAAAATGACAGCCTATAGAATGTGAAAAGATCTTCACTAACTGCACATCAGACAGAGGTCTGATCGCCAAAATATACAAAGAACTCAAGAAATTGGTCATCAAAAGAACAAATGAACCAATAGTACTTTTTATCTTTTGAGATCTATCCAGGTCCTCGGCCCACTTTTCAAATGAGTCTTTCATTTTTGACTGTTTTTACCCCCAACATAACATATTTTTTATTAATTACCCGGGAATTTCATGCAACGTACCCCAATCACACTTGTTTCCCATTCCTCCCATATCCACCCTCCCAATCCTGTTTTCCCTTCAAATTTGTATTGCCCATATTCATGGTTGAACAACTACTAGTGGCCAGACCCTTAAAGAAAACTGACTTGCTCCTCACTCTTCCCCCCAAAACACATTTATTAGAAATATATAAAAACTAACAAATAATCAAAAAGAAAAACAAAACACACAAAAAATACAAATCAGAACTAAGATTAATTTCTTAATTATTCTGAACTACCAAACTTAAACCAACAAGAGACCAAAATCCAATGAGCATTTTACTTATCAAAGCTCTAATATTACTATGCTCATATTTTGGTATTATTTCTTATCCTTGTTCTTGTCCCCATTATAGTTTTCATTGCTGTCCTTTTGCTTATATTATCCTTATCATCCTTGTTGTGTATGTGTGCATTCATGTGTATTTATGTGCACATGAGTGTTCATGTACATATAAGTGCTTCTGAATATGTGTGTGCAAGCTTTGGGAGAGCAGATGTGATCCTTGAATATAAGTTTTAGTGGCATTTCACTTTGATTTTCTGGCAGGGTCTCAATGGCCTACAGCTTTCCAATTAGGGTAGTTTGTACAGGCAACAAGTACCTAGGGTCTTCCTTTGTCCATTTCACAAGCATTGAGTTCAGCTTTTACTGTGGGAGTTTTATATTTCCATTAGTTAAGTGACTATATGTCCTATTTCCTCAGACCTAAGTTGATATATTTTTGAGACTTATTCTTTACTCTAACAGTTTGGCTTTAAAGTCGTAGTCCTTCTGTCTCCAAATCCTAAGTATTAGTATTACAAAGGCATCTGTACTACCAAAGTTTTCAAAGTGACCAATAAAAACAACTTATTCTTAAAATAATACACTACATACTATTTTTCATATTACTTTTCTTTCTGTAATGCTCAGTTTCTTGCTGTATTGAAAGACTGAATATGGTATTAATGAACAAAATCTAGACTACATGGCAATAATCTTACATAAGTGCAAAATGTTTACTTCTGGGGTAAAATTTATTTATAAATTTATTCAAAAGGAAAACTTCTGAATACTTTCATGTGATCTGTGGTTAAAAAACTGGGAATTTTCTATTTATCTACTTCTCTTGAGATTAGGAGGAAATAAATAAATGTTTTATGTATAAAATGAAAGGTAAAAATAAATAATTTTAACCAATGCACAAAAATTTGAATGAACAGAATTCCTCCTGATATGATCAAGACTGTTGGCCTATGGTTCTGGTGTGCGATGGCATGGAGTAATGAAAATTTTAATAAATATTTAATTTAGCATGTTAAGATTAATCTTCTTAAATATGAAATCTCAAGTATTTATGATTATCAGAATATTTCCTTGAGTATCCATGGGTCCCTTATAGCTTACTACTTTCATGGAAAGAAAAAGAGATTATGTTTATATAGGGTCAAGATTTAGATAAGAATCAGTGTCATGGAAGGGAGCAGTCTACCTTAAGTATAGAGTAGAAGACAGCAGATAATTTCCCTTAGAAGATAGAGACAGAAACATATTACTTCTATAATGTCCATTAAATCCTTAAACATTGGTACCCACAAATTTGTTCTTATCTTTCAACAAAAGACCTGGCCAGTAAAGAAAAATGAGGGGCAGGAGAGATAGCACTGTGGTTAAGAGTACTGGCTACTCTTTTAGAGGATCTGGTTTCAATTCCCAGCACTTATCTGGCAGCTCACAATTGTCTAACTCCAGTTCCAGGTGATCTAACATCCTCACACAGGCATACCTTCAGGCAAAAACACTAATGCATATAAGATAAAAATAAACAAATCTTGAAAAAAAAAGGCAGAAAAATAGATAAAGAGGCTAATATTGAGGGCTCTAACTTAATTTGTATGCTTTTTTTGGTAAGAAAATACATTTTACCATGCAGTGGTGGCACACAATTTAATCCCAGCACTTGTGAGGCAGAGGCAGGCAGATCTCTGAGTTTGAGGTCAGCTAAATGAGTTCCATGACACCCAGGGTTGTTACCCAGAGCAACCTACATCTGAAAAGAAAACCAAGAAAACAAAACAAAACAGCAACAACAACAACAAAAAGAGAAAATATATTTCACAAATATTTTTACAGAGCTAAGGGCAGATTGTCAAGTTTGTGGAATGTTGGAAAAATGTATTTACAATGTAAGAAATACCAAAGTTTGCCGATGAAAACCCAGAATCTGAGAATATAGGAAAGGCTCTTTTCACAGTGCAATTGGAAAGAGGGTATTCCTGTTACCTTGCAATTCTGGATGTTAGAACTATAAATACATTAAGAAAATAAGGCTACCAACTTCTAGGGACCTAAGCTATTACTCAGAAGGGCAATGGATATTGGGCACATTTTCATAGATGTTTATAAAAGTATGATTGATGGAGCCATTGTGAGACATCTTCATATATTTGACAAGGCTGTAATTCTGCTCCATAAATAATTATGAGCCATATATTCTAGCTGAAATCTTAACCTTGATTTAATTAATTGTCTTATAGATATAGCTTTTATTTTTACTTTTTTTTGGTTTTTCGAGACAGGGTTTCTCTGTGGCTTTGGAGCCTCTCCTGGAACTAGCTCTTGTACACCAGGCTGGTCTCGAACTCACAGAGATCTGCCTGCCTCTGCCTCCCGAGTGCTGGGATTAAAGGTGTGCACCACCACCGCCTGGTTTAGATATAGCTTTTATTTATTTCTTTGTTTATTTTATTAGTTAAAAAAAATGCCAATCCAAATTCCCTTTCCCTCCCCTCCTCCCACTCCCTCCACACACCCTTCCACCTATCCCCCTCCAATCCTAAGAGAGGGCAAGGCACCCTACACTGTGGCAAGTCCAAGGCCCTCCCTACTACATCTAGGTTGAGCAAGGTATACATCCAAAGAGTATAGGATCCCAAAAAGTCAGTACATGCAGTAGATAAAAATCCCAGTGCCACTGTCAGTAGCCCCTCAGTCTGCCCCAACTGTGAACCACATTCACTAGTTAGATCCCATGCTCATTCACTCCCAGTCCAGTTGGAGTTGGTGAGCTCCCATTAGCTCAGACAAACTATCTCAGTCGGCGAACCCCTCATTGTCTTGGCCTACTTGCTCATATTCTCCCTCCTTTCACTCTTCAACTGGACCTTGGGACCTTAGTCCACTGCTCCCATGAGGTTCCCTGCCTCTGTTTCCATCTCTTGTTGGACAGAGGTTCTATGGTGCTATTTAAGTTAATCATCAGTCTGATTACAGGGCAAGGCCATTTCAGGCTTATTGCTTAGGGTTTTAGCTGGGGTCATCCTTGTATATTCCTGGGAATTTTTCTAGAGACAGGTTTCTTGCTAACCCCAAAATGGCTCCCTCAATAAAGATATCTCTTTCTTTGTTCTCATATCTGTTATTCTTCCATCTCGACTATCCCATTCCCTCAAGTTCTCCTCAACCCTTCCCTTCTCCCATTCCATCTACCCCTCACCCCCATGCTCCCAATTATGTCAGGCGATCTTGTCTGTTTCCAATTTTCAGGTGTGTCTATATATGTTTTTCTTTCGATTTACCTTATTACTTAGACTCTAGGATCATGAAGTATAGGTTCAATGTCATTTTTTATGGCTAGTATCCACTTATGAATGAGTACATACCATATTCTTTTTTTTTTGAGGTCTGGGTGACCTCACTCAGGATAGTGTTTTCTAATTACATCCATTTGCATGCAAAATTCAAGATGTTATTGTTTTTTAATGCTGAGCAGTAATCTAATCTATAAATGTGAGACACTTTCTTTATTCATTCTTAAGTTGAGGGGCATCTAGGTTGTTTCCAGGTTCTGGCTATTACAAATAATGCTGCTATGAAAATAGTTGGACAAATGCTTTTGTAATAGGATTGAGCATCTTTTGGGTATATTCCAAAGAGTAGTATTGCTGGATCCTGAGGTAGGTTGATTCCCAATTTTCTGAGAAACCACCACACTGATTTCCAAAGTGGCTGCACAAGTTTGCATTCCCACCAGCAATGGATGAGTGTTCCCCTTACTACACATCCTCTCCAGCATAGGCTATCATTGGTGTTTTTGATCTTTGCCATTCTGACAGGTGTAAGATTAGGTATGTCAGAGTTGTTATGATTTGCATTTCCCTGATAGCCAAGGAAGTTGAACATGTCCTTAAATATCTTTTGGCCATTTGAAATTCTTCTGTTTAGAATTCTCTGTTTAGTTCAGTACACCATTTTAATTGGGTTATTTAGAATTTTAATGTCTAATTTCGTGAGTTCTTTATGCATTTTTGAGATCAGTCTTTTGTCTGATGTGGGGGTCAGTGAAGATCTTCTGCCATTCATTAGGCTGCCTTTTTCTCTTATTGTCTGAGTCCTTTGTTTACAAAAGCTTTTCAGTTTCAGGAGGTCCCCTTTATTTATTGTTGCTCTTATTGTCTGTGCTACTGGGGTTATATTTATTAAGTAGTCTCCTGTGCCCATGCATTGAAGGTTACTTCCCACTTTCTTCTATCTGGTTCAGTGTGGTTGGATTTATATTGAGATCTTTAATCCACTTGGACTTGAATTTTGTGCATAGCAATAGATAAGGATCTATTTTCATTCTCCTACATGTTGACATCCAGTTATGCCAGCACCATTTGTTGAAGATGCTTTCTTTTCTTCCATTTTAAAATTTTAGCTTCTTTGTCAAAAATCAGGTGTTCATAGGTGTGTGGACTAATATCCAGGTCTTCAATTCGATTCCATTGGTCAACATCTCTGTTTTTATGCCAATACCAAGCTGTTTTTATTACTGTAGCTCTGAAATAGAGCTTAATGTTAGGGATGGTAATGTCCCCAGAAGTTCCTTTATTGTATAGGATTGTTTTGGCTATCCTTGGTTGTTTGTTTTTCCATATGAAGTTGATTGTTGTTCTTTCAAGGTCTATGAGAAATGTGTTGGGATTTTGATGGGGATTGCATTGAATCTGTAGATCGCTAATGGTAGGATTGTCATTTTTACTATGTTGATTCTTCCTATCCTAGAGCATGGGAGATCTTTCCATTTTCTGCTGTCTTCTTCAATTTATTTCTTTAAAGACTTAAAGTTCATGTCAAATAGATCGTTTACTTCCATGGTTTGTGTTACCCCAAGATATTTTATGTTATTTGTGGCTATTGTAAAAAGTGATGTTTCTCTGATTTCCCTCTCAGCTTCTTTATCCTTTGTGTATAGGAGGGCTACTGATTTTTTTGAGTTGATCTTGTATCCTGCCATATCATTGAAGGTATTTATCAGCTGTAGGAGTTCTCTCTTATATTTTTGGGTAACTTATGTACAGCCTAAAAATTGACAGACTACCTCCATAAACTAGGAGAGAACATTTGATAAAATTGTCTTTCAGAACAAAGAGCAAGAATTAATCCTGCTGACAACTTTGCACTTCTGGTCTTAAATGCCAGAGGAGACATTTCTGTTGTTTGTGCCTCTCAGTATATGCCTTTTATTAAAATAGAAGTTCTATTATAAAGAATACTCAAAAAAAAAAGAATACTCACTGATTCTTTGGGGGATAATGCTTCAGTCTAATGTAAAGATGAAATTGACTTTGGTTTAGTATCTAACCAACAAAGAAGTTTCATGTTGAACATAAGAATGTTTACCCAGGTTTTTCCTATTGTTCAAGGATGGATTCTCATCACAATTCAAGGGGTCTCTGCTTTGTGCTGATGATGCAGAAACTAAGTCAGAGAAGTGGGGTTTAAGTTTATAACATGGAATATGTGAAGAGGATAACTTTGAAGTGTGTGTGCTAAAAATCAAAGAACTCACAGGCTTCTGCTACTAACCTTCATTTTGTGGTATTTATTGACTTGGCTACCATCAGATCACAGCCTAATATAGACTACAGAAGTCAAATATAAGGAAGAAACATGAATTGAAGACAGAACACTTATCACAACATCAAGATCCACTCCATAGTTAGGAAATAAAATGTGATTTGATTTTCCAGTGTAGGAAGAGTCTTCTGGATCAAATAAATTCTAAATTAAAATCAATTATAAGTAATGTAAAGGTTTCAGCTAGGAGTGATGTTGTTCACCAAAAACTTAGTGCTCAGGAGGCAGGGACTGGTGTACTGCTAAGTATTTAAGATCAGTGGGCAACCATAGTGAGTTCCATGCTAATACAGGCTAGATTGTGATTTCTGGCTCAAGTATAACAGCAACAACAACAATCTCAAAAGTTTAAGGGTCAAATATCACCTGATCAAGGCTGGAACAATAATGACCAGTATGACAAAATATCCCTAAAGGTTCAATAGAGGCACTCATATTCTGGCAGTAATCAATATCTCTATAACTGAACTTAAGACATACTTCAAAAGATGTAAATAATGCAAGAAGGAAACTAGCAAACTATCCAGGGAAACTCACAAACTAACCAGGGCAAGTGAGGTCATGAGCCTAAAAGAATGTACTACCATGATTTTGCTAGACCAGCATAATTAAAAACTACAATTTAAATACTTACTGTTATACCCACAAATAAGTGTAGCTCTAAACTTTTCTTGAAGAACCTTTTCTTTGTAACAGACAATATCACAGAAAATCACAGTTTTTCAAAATGGAGACAACAACACATCATATAGTGCATGCAGGTCCAGTAAGGATACTTATAGCATAAATATATACCAATTACTATGCAGTCATTACAGAAGAGGAGGCTGAAAGATTATAAAAGCAAGAGGATCAGGATGTCTGTTGAGAGACAGTGTCTCTTAAAATCATAGGGAAGCTACACACAAAATATATAAAAATATGGCTGCTTAAAGAGTATTTGAATGATGGCAACAAAAATAATTATGCTATCATAAAAGGGGAAGTCTTATAGGTTCCCAACCCTAGACAAAATTATAATCAACTAAGGCCTGAGAAAGGGAAAAGAAGTATTATTCTTTCCCAGGAATGAATCCCCTAACTGATTATCCAATGCTAAGGGGTCAGCTGAAAATGGAAAGAAAAGCAAGATACACAAAAATGACTTAGAAGGTCATATTTATATATTCATGTTTAAATATATGAGATAATTGTATGTGTAGCAATAATAATTAGAAAAAAGGTCATTAATTTAAGAGGTAGCAAGTGGGTAGACAAGAAAGAAGTTGCAGGGAGAAAAGGGATGGGGGATGATGTAATTATATTCTAATGTAAATAAAAAATGGAAATAAAGTATGACCTGATATGCAAAGGGCATAAATATTTTACATTTGAGTTGGAATAATGTTTCTAAAATAACACAATGCTTGGCTTCACATTTTGTTGGAAGAAGACTGCTTGTTGGTTCCCAGCCACTTAGTCCTAAATTAATCTTACAGAAACTGTATTAATTAAATCACTGTTTGGCCCATTAGCTCTAGCTTCTTATTGGCTAACTCTTACATATTACTTTAACCCATTTCTATTAATCTGCTTATCTCCACGTGGCTGTGGCTTACCAGGTAATGTTCCAGCATCTTTCTCCAGCAGGGCTACATGGCTCTCTCCAACTCTGCCTCCTTTCTCCAAGGTTTCAGTTTACTTTTTCTGGCTTACCCAAGTTTTGCCCTATCAAGAGACCAAGGCAGTTTCTTTATTCACCAGTGGTAATCACAGCATGCAGAGGGGAAATCCTACATCAACATTTTACATTTGTGACCACATATAACTTTTCCTAGGATTTGTTTCTAATATTCTCATTAATAAATTATGTGATTGTTCTCTTGGTTGTATTTTATTTATTTTTATATTCCAATATACGACTTCAGGATTCCTTAAGCATTTTTCAAACATATTTTAATTGACTGTCTCCAAATCCCCTTCCTGTATCCTGTCTCCCTGTTATTTATGGGTAATTTCTATCAGTAGTTACACTGTGAAAAGAAAAGCTAAAAGATAAGCAGAAATAGAACCAGATAAGAAGTACATTGAATAGAGTGAGCAAATTGCAAATCTAACAGCAAAAATAAGGACAGTAGTTTTGCTTCTTCATGAGTATAAAGTTATACTTTCTTCGGAGGCACTTCCTTGTGTTTTCATTTCTTCTAGCCAAGTTTTAATATAAGGTCAGGCATCAGTGAGAGGAGGCTCTGAGGGTACAATGTGTACTTAGAAACAATCTGTTGTGTCAATATTCTGGGTATTTTCATTTAGTGAACTTGGAATTCATAGTTCTGTGGTTGGTTGAGTCCACAAGTAAATAAGTCTTTAACGCACTTCATCAATTTAGATTAGTATAAAATGGAATGAAAATATAAGAGAAAGTGAAATAAATGAAAGAAAACACGATGTGGACTTTTATTTTTGAAAATAAAGAGGTAGAGTTGTAGGGCTTTAATTTCAATTCGGTGAGCAATGATGAAATACTAGTGCTCTTTTGTGATTACTCAAGAGGCACGAGAAAGCAAATCAATAAATGAGTTAGCTTTGTATTCCATAAAGCTTTCAGAAAATGAAATTATGAACATACATTGTGCATATTCTTATACTCAAGCAAAAATATGGAAAATTTCCAGGGAGCATTTGCATTAAATAGAAGAGTAAAGAAGAAAGAAAGAGATAATGTAAAAATATGATCTCATTTGACCTTAGCCTGAATGAATCACGCAAATTGTTCAATGTTGTACAGAAAGGCAAAGCCACAAGGAACTGTTAAGGATTGAGAATCTGTCAAATCTGTCACTCAATTGAAAATTAAGTAGTTTTTACTTTTCAGACTTTGATAGTTGATCTTAAGAGTGAGTAAACAGTTGATTGTGATTAAGGGAATTCTTATCTCTTTTTATAATGCATTGAGATCAAAATGTAGATATTAATTTGGGAATAATAAAATATAGAGATTCAAGGAAATGTAAGGTAGCAAGGTGTCAATAGATATTCTAAGGAAAAGGATTTTTATATGCATAAGACAAAAACATTACAATAAGATTTTTGATAAAGATGAAGTTCTGTAATCCAAATTCTCTAAATCAATTCCATAAAAGGGTAACTAGGTGAACCACAAACATATAGATTTAAGAGGAAAAGCTGAAAAAAAATGTATGAGTATTAACCCATGAAACTTTAAAAATTTGGACACTGGAAGTGTAAAAATTGTAGGGGAACGAAAGTTGAGTTAATACATTGTCCTACATAGAACAGGGAAGCAAAGTATAAAGGCAAACTTTATTAAAAAATGTAGATATTTGGGACATTGAAACAAACATTGCTTATAATGGCACACATATTCAAAATGTATGAAGAAATCCTTAAAATCATTAATTAAAAATAAGCACATCAAATATTAGTGGGTAATAAATTGGACAGAGGACTAAAGAACATATATTTTATAGCAGTTCTTCTGAAAATGTAAAACAAAACTGCATAGAAGCCATAACCAACATATTGCAGTGTTTCTTTGCACAATGGCTCAGTATTCACAAAAATAGTGGTGGCATTTGAGAAACGTGACATCCTACAGGTGTGCTCCTCTGTCTATATTGATGCTGAACATCAAGCCAAGAGATACCACAGCTGAGTTCTTGAGAAACAAAAGCCAGTAAATCATCGATTTAGTTTGAAAAGTTCCACTATCAAAGGTGTAAAAAACTCAAGAAACTAGATATCAAAAACTCAAAATATCTAATTAAGAAATGAAATACAGATCTAAACTGAAAAATCTCAACAGGGGAGTTTCAAATGGCTGGGAAACACTTAAAATGTCTAACATTCTAAATCATCAGGGAAATGCAAATTAAAACTATTTTGAGATTCCACCCTACACCTAATAGAATGGCTAAGCTAAAAACTCAAGTGATTGCTCATGCTAGTGAGGTTGTAGAACAAAGAATATTCCTCTTATTTTCTGGCAGAAGTGCAAACTTGCACAGCTAATTTGGATATCAATATGGTGATTTCTCAGAAAATTAGGAATATATCTACCTCAAGACCTAGCTATGCTACTCTTGGGCATATACCCAAAGGATGCTCCATCATCCTACAAGGGCACTCTATTTATGTTTATAACAATTTTATTCATAATACCTAGAAAGCCCAAACAACCTAGATGTCCCTAAACTGAAGAAAGGATAAAGTAAATGTGGCATATTACATAATGGACTATTACTTACTTAGTTCATAAAAATATGACACCATGAAATGTGCAGGCAAATGCACAGAAGTAGAAAAAAATCAATCTGAGTGAGGTAAAACAGACCCAGAATGACAAACATGGTATGTACTCACTATTAGGTAAATGATAACCAAGTCATATTCCACAGACCAAGAGAGGGTAGGTAAAGAGAAGGGCTGTCGGGGGTTAAGGGATTTCCCTGGGAAGGAGAAGTAGAATAGATTTTGTGAGTTTACGAAGGGCAGGTTGGCACTGGAGCAGGAAGGATCAGGTGGGAGTCAAGGAGGGAGAGAGTGTGGAAAGAATTAGTTGAAAATTGGGGGTACATGTGGAAACATAGTGCAGTGGAAACTTCCTGGAATCTATGAGTGTGACCCTTTGGGAACTCCTAGTAATGAAGGATCCAGAGTCTGAACTCAGCATCTTTTCTAGCCAGGGAAGGCTTCCGCTGGAGGAATGGGTTGTGTTTGGTTGTGTTGTTGCCAAGTGGGTCCCACGGAGATTCCTAAACAACTCAGGCTGATGCTAGGGCAGTGGGCTTCTCTCTGAAAAATGACAGTAGGTACCCCACTATTGAGAACAACAAGAACACACCTCTTTGAATGGAGAGATGATTGAGCTGGTGCCTACATGGAGCCTTCACCCCTAATTTCTAGTCTCTTTGGCATGCAAATATATTCTATCAGCTATGGAAAGAGAAACCTGGATATCAAACCAGCCACAAAACCCTCAGTCTACAATCTGTCCTTCTTGCAAGATATGCTGAGGCAACGGTGATGCAGAACTTGTGGGAATGGCCAACCAATGGCTGGATTAACTTGACGACCATGCCATGAGCTGAAACCCATGATCAATTCTGTCTGAATGGCCAATAATTTTATATATCCCAGAGACCTAAGGTAGAACCAAACACAACTAGCTGAAAATTCAATGAAGTTGTTCTTAATGATATTCTGGTATACTCATAGATTTGTTTCTTTTGCAGTCGTTATCAGAGAGGTTTCTTCTGCCAGCAGATGGGTGTGGGTGCAGAGACTAACAGTCAGACATGAGGAGACAGAGAGGCTCAATTGGAAGTATCCATCAGATTTCTACTCTCAATGAACAGGGAGTTTCGTGAAAGAGGGTGAGAAAAGATTGTAGGAGCCAGAGGGGATAGAGGATACAGGAGAACATGGCCCACTGAATCAGCCAAGCAGGGCTCACAGAGACTAAATTGGCAATCATGGAGCCTGCATGGGTTTGCATTATATCCTCTGTTTATATGACATGGCTGTTAGCTTGGTGTTTTATGGGCCTCCTAACAGTGGAAGCGTGGGTATATCTGACTCTTCTGCCTGCTGTTGGGACTCTTTTCATCTTACTGGGTTGCTTTGTCCAGTCTCTATATGACGGCTTTGGCCTTGTCTTATTTAATCTTGTTTTCTCATGTTTCATTGTTGTCTCTTGAAGGCCTGCTCTTTTATGAAGGGAATAGAGGGAAAGTAGATTTGAGGGAGAGGGGAGGTAAGGGGAAACTGGAATGAGTAGTGGGAGAGAAAACTGTGATTGGGATGTGTTGTGTGAGATAAGAACATATTTTCAATAAAAAAGAAAAAGGTCAACACACAAAAAACATATCATCAATCTGCATTGATCATAAGGGATTCTCCAGTCATTCTTACTGACTGGTAACAGAAAACAATGCCATAGGAAGAAAAAATTAAAATTAATGTCTATTTTACTATGATTTTAGAATTCCAGAATTTGGGAGAACACACACATTCTATGAGAGTCACAAAAGAGAAGGTTGGAACTTGGAAAGGGATGGAGACATTGTATGGAAGAAAAACTATATGTGATCTAGGGACTCAGTTCTGTGATGTTAAATGCACAAAATGCCACACTGTTCCATATTTCATTTCATTCTTCACAATTTTTTTTCAGTTATCAAAATAGTAGCTTGTCATCAATATATCCAGAAACATGGTTTTGTTTTTAGAAAATATTCCTCGACAATTTTGCAAACACACACTCACACAAATACTTAGTATTCTTATCCAAGATGATTCACATCTCCACCTGAAGTTCGATAAAACTCCTTCACCCAACAAGTCCCTTTTACAGTGTCATTTATTTTAGCTTATTTTTGGCCCTATGTGTTTAATCAGGGCTATGCATGTGATGTTAGCTTTGCAACTAACTCTTAGACCGTAAGGGCATCACCAGTAATAGCAAGGGGAAATGCCAGGACTTTACCTAATGTAAAAACCTATCAAGAGCTCAGAGCTCAGGAAGAAAGGGTCCAATCCTATATTCCAGATCCTCAACCATCTCTCCTGTCAAATAAGCAAGGTCTAGAACAGGCCCAGTGTAGGAAAATATGCTAACTGTAAATAAATTCAACAATTGAAAAGTGGGACTTCAGAAAACTGAAAAGCACTTGCAGAGATAAGGAAACAGTTGGATGAAGGAAAACTACATGGAATGTGTGGGAATCTTAGCCAGCTTTACAACTGAAAGTTGATAAATATTCACAAAACATGAAGAATTCAAAATACAGAGTCAGGAAAACAAATACTCCTTCCAAAATGGGTCTGAAATTGAAGAGAGTGTTCTTTTCTTATTTTTCTGTCTTTTCTTTTTTTAATTTTTATTACTTTATAAATACCCATAATACCAACCAAAATTTCTACTTCTTCCCCTCCTCCCACTTCCCTTCGGCTCCTCACACACCCTCCCTCCCTCCTTACTCCAGTCCTAAGAGAGGGCAAGGTACTATGCCCTGTGGGAAGACCAAGGCCCTCCCCCCTACTTCCAGGCTTAGGAAGGTATGCATCTAGATGGAATAGGATCCAAAAAAGCCAGTACATGCAGTAGAGACAAATCCCAGTGCCATTATCATTTACTTCTCAGTCTGCCCAATTGTCAGCCACATTCAGAGGGTCCGGTTCCAGTCCAGCTGGCTTCTGTGAGCTCCCATTAGCTCAGACACATTGTCTCAGTGGGAGGATCAACCCCTTGTGGTCCTGACTTCTTTGCTCATATTCTCCCTCCTGCTCTTCAACTGGACCTTGGGAGCTCATTCCAGAGGTCCGATGTGGGCCTCTGTCTCTATCTCCATCCATCACCGGATGAAGGTTCTATGGTGATATTCAAGATAGTCATCAGTCTGACTTCTGGACAAGACCAGTTCAGGAACCCTCTTCTCCACTGTCCAGCGTCCTAGCTGGGTCATCACTGTAGACTCCTGGAAACTACTCCAGAGCCAAGCCTGTTGCCAACTCCAAAATGGCTCCGTCAATTAAGACATCTCCTTCACTGCTCCAATATCCATCCTTCCTTGGTATCAGAATCCCAGTCCCCCATGCTTTCCCCATTCCTCCCCATCTTCCCCCCCTTCCTCCCACCCCAAAGCCACCCTCATGGTCAAAACTTTTGCCTGGCGATTTTCTCTGCACCCCATTTCCAGGAGGATCTATATATGTTTTTCTTTGGTTTCACCTTATTACTTAGCTTCTCTAGGATCGTGAACTATAGGCTCAATGTCCTTTGTTTATGGCTAGAATCAACTAATGAGTGAATACATATCATATTCATATTTTTGGGTCTGGGTTATCTCACTAAGGAAAAGATTTTCTATTTCCATCCATTTGCATGCAACATTCAAGATGTCATTGTTTTTTTTACCTCTGAGTAGTACTCTAATATGTAGATTGCCACCCTTTCTTTAACCATTCTTCCATTGAGGGGCATCTAGGTTGTTTCCAGGTTCTGGCTATTACAAATAATGCTGCTATGAAAATAGTTGAACAAATGCTTTTGTAATATGATTGGGCATCTCTTGGGTATATTCCCAAGAGAGGTATTGCTGGATCTTGAGGTAGGTTGACTTACGAATTTCTAAGAAACCACCACACTGATTTCCAAAGTGGTTGCACAAGTTTGCATTCCCACCAGCAATGGATGAATGTTCCCCTCACTCCACATACTCTCCAGCATAGGTTATCATTGGATTTTTTGATTTTAGCCATTCTGACAGGTGTAAGATGGTATCTCAAAGTTGTTCTGATTTGCATTTCCCTGATAGCTAAGGAAGTTGAACATGTCCTTAAGTATCTTTTGGCCATCTGAAATTCTTCTGTTGGGAATACTCTGTTCAGTTCAGTGCCCCATTTTTAAAATTGTGTTATTTGGAATTTTAATGTCTAATTTCTTGAGTTCTTTATACATTTTGGAGATCAAACCTTTGTCTGATGTGGGGTTGGTGAAGATCTTCTCCCATTCAGTAGGTTGCCTTTTTTTTCTTAATGACTGTGTCCTTTCTTAACAGATGCTTCTCAGTTTCTGGAGGTCTGTTTTATTCATTGTTGCTTTTATTGTATTTGCTACTGGGGTTATACATAGGAAGTGGTTGCCTGTGCCCATGTATTTCAGGCTACTTCCCACTTTCTCTTCTATCAGGTTCAGTATGGTCAGATCTACATTGAGGTTTTTAATCCATTTGGCCTTAAGGTTTGTGCATGGTGATAGATATGGATCTATTTTCATTCTTCGACGGGTAGACATCCAATTATGCCAGTACTATTTGTTAAAGATTCTTTATTCCATTGTGTAATTTCAGCTTCTTTGTCAAAAATCAGGTGTTCATAGGTTTGTGGATTAATATCCAGGGCTTTGATTCGATTCCATTGGTCAATGTCTCTGTTTTTATGCCATTACCAATCTGTTTTCATTACTGTAGTTCTCTAATAGAGTTTGATGTCAGGGATGGTAATGCCTCCAGAAGTTCCTTTATTGTATAGGATTGTTTTGGCTCTCCTGGGGTTTTTTGGGTTTTCCATATGAAGTTGATTATTGTTCTCTCAAGGTCTGTGAAGAATTTTTTTGGGATTTTGATGGTGATTGTATTGAATCTATAGATTGCCTTCGGTAGAATTGCCATTTTTACTATATTGATCCTACCAATACAAGAACATGGGAGATCTTTACATTTTCTGGTATCCTCTTCCTTCAACGACTTAAAGTTCTTGTCAAATAGATCTTTCACTTCCTTGGTTAGTGTTACCCTAAGATACTTTATGCTATATGTGGCTATCATGAAAGGTGATGTTTCTATGATTTTCCTCTCAGCTTCTTTATCATTTGTGTATAAGAGGGCTACTGATTTTTTTGAGTTGATCTTGTATCTTGCCACATCACTGAAGGTATTTATTAGCTAAAGGAGTTCTCTCTTAGAATTTTTGGGGTCACTTATGAACACTATATATCATCTGCAAATAACGAAAATTTGACTTCTTGCTTTCCAATTTGAATCTCCTTGATCTCCTTATGTTGTCTTATTGCTAGAACTTCAAGCACTTTGTTGAAGAGATATGGAGAGAGTAGACAGCCTTGTCATGTTCCTGATTTTAGTGGAATGACTTTGAGTTTCTTCCCATTTAATTTGATGTTAGCTGTCAGCTTGGTGTATAGTGCTTTTATTATATTTAGATATCATCCTTGTATCCCTATTCACTCTAAGGCCTTTATCATAAAGGGGTGTTGAATTTATATCAAATGCTTTTTCAGCATCTAATAAAATGATCATATGTTTTTTTCTTACAGTTTATTTATATGATGGATTACATTGATAGATTTTCATATGTTGAAACAGCCTGCATCTCAGGGATGAAGCCTACTTGATCATAATGGATGATTTTGTTGATGTGCTCTTAGATTTGATTTGCCAGTATTTTATTGAGCATGTTTGTATGGATGTTCATGAGTGAGTTTGGTCTGTAATTCTCTTTCTTGGTTGAGTCTTTGTGTGGTATTTGTATCGGGGTAATTGTAGCTTCATAAAAAGAGTTTGGCAATGACTCTTCTGTTTCTCTTATGTGGAATACATTAAGGAGTATAGGTATTAGCTCTTCTTGGAAGTTCTCGTAGAATTCTTCACTAAAACCATCTGGCCCTGGGCTTTTTTTGTTTGGTTGGAAGGTTTTTGATGACAGCTTCTATTTCCTTGTGACTTATAGGTCTATTCAAATTGTTCACCTGGTCTTGATTCAATTTTGGTATATGGTATTTATCTAAACAATATCCATTTCTTTTACATTTTCCAATTTTGTGGAGTACATGCTTTTGTAATAAGATCTAATGATTCTCTGAATTTCCTCCGTGCTTGTTGTTATGTCCCCCTTTTCATTTCTGATCTTGTTAATTTGAGTGCTCTTTTTCTGCCTTTTGATTACTTTGGATAGGGGTTTTTCAACCTTGTGATTTTCTCAAGGACCTAGCTCTTTGCCTCATTGTTTCTTTGAATTGTTTTCTGTATTTCTATTTTTTTTATTTCAGCCCTCGGTTTGATTATTTCCAGTCTTCTACTCCTCCTGGGTGAGTCTGCTTCTTTTCTTTTCTAGAGCTTTCAGGTGTGCTGTTAAGTCTCTTATGTGAGCTTTCTCCATTTTCTTTATGTGGGTACTTTGTGCCATGAACTTTCCCCTTAGCACTGCTTTCATAGTTTCCCATAGGTTTCGTTATGTTGATTCTTCATTTTCATTGAATGCAAGGAAGACTTTAATTTCTTTCTTTATTTCTTCCTTGACCCTGAGGTGGTTCAGTAGTTGACTGTTCAGTTTCCATGAGTTTGTAGGCTTTCTGTGGGTGGTATTGTTGTTAAATTCTAACTTTACTCCATGGTGATCCGATAAGACCCACGTGGTTACTCCAATGGTTTTGTATCTGTGGATGTTTGCTTTGTTACTGAGTATTTGATCAATTTTCAAGAAGTTTTCATGAGGTGCTGAGAAGAAGTTATATTTGTTTTAGTTTGGGGGGAATGTTTTATAGATGTCTGTTAAGTCCATTTGATTCATTACATCTATTAGTTCTCTTATTTCTCTGTTAAGTTTCTGTCTGGTTGACCTGTCCATTGGTGAGAGAGGAGTGTGGAAATCTCCTCGTGTGTGGGGTTTGATGTGTGATTTGAGTTTTAGTAAAGTTTCACAGAAAGAGAGAAAATGAGTCATAAACATCTTATAAAATGTCCCTTTGCACTAGTCATTTGGGAAATGCTTATCTGAGCATTGTTTATACTTCATCTTAACCCAGTCAGAAGAACAAAGATCAAAAAGATAACAATCAAGAAACCTTTGAGGGAAGGTAGAGAAAAGGGAACACTCCTTCACTCTTGGTGGGATTGCAAAACTGTAAAACTCTGCAAACCATTGTGGACAATTCTTTGAGAAGATGACAGTAAATCTAGCATATTGAACAACTATACCACTGTTTGTCACATGCTCAAAGAATTTGACTTAATATCCCATTAATGTTTTCTCAGTCACATGTAGCTGTTCTATTCACAATATCTAGGAAATGGAGCAAACTGAGAAATGGATAATGAAAATGTGTTTCAAATGCACTATGAAACAAGATTTAGTTGTAAATAAAAATGGAATCATGACCTTTAAAACTAAATGAAAGAAGGAAAGATCATACTGAGTGAGGCAACCCAGACCCCAAAAGAAAAAAACCAAAAACCTAAACATCACATTTTCTTTTTCATCTGCAGTTCCTAGCTCCAAATCAACAGAGCTAAGTATATAACATTGAGTGAAAAAAAAAAGATATCACAATGTGTAAACAGACTATGTATAGGGTGCGGTTTGAGGAGGTTAATGACAAGATAAAGGTTCTCTAAAAATGAAAACAGCATCATAGGGTCAAGGTTCCAAGTTTGGTGAGGGAGATATTTTAATATAATAAGGCATGGGGAGGTGAGTGAAATAACATCAAACTTATTTGGGCAAACTTCAAAGGATAATATTTTTTATTTACCTATTTTATTATAATTTTATTTTGTATTTATATATTATATTTACCTAAATTTATGTACAATACATGTGAATGTAGGCATATACATATACAGGTGAATAGACATTGATATCATTAATAAACTAAGTCACTTGGACTGATAAACCACCAACCAGAACAATAAAATAATAAATGGATAGTATTAGGAATAAGAAAATTCCTTTGGAATGATTTGTCACTTCGTCAATGTGACTGCCAAAAATTATAATGTATCTGTTTTGAGCTTGCTTACATTGCAGAGGTTGTGGCTGGAACCCTATGGCTAAAGTCGCTATACAGTTAAGTTATACGAATCAGGTAATTCTAATTGGATCTATGTTCCTAATCTTTGTTTCCTGAGATTTCACTTTCCCTGTTCCAGAAAATACTATTTAGGTTGCTAAGAGAGGGATATAAACAGTCTTAACCAGATAAAACAACTCTGAAGAATGGCAATTAGAAGCATGGCAAGATAAGCAAAATGGTACAAAAAGTGATACTCATATGTTGGTAGCAACCAATAGGCTGTCTGGCAGGATCAACAGTAACTCACCAGGAGGGAAATCATTTCTGGTACTATAATTCTTTTCAAACGCCCAGGGTTAGTGAGATAATGGAGTTTAGAAAAGCATGTACTACTGCAACTTTGCTAGATAAGCATAATTCTCTCCTATATTCTAAATCTTTTCCTTATAGCCAGACATAAGTGTAGGTAGAAACCTCTTCTGAGAAAAGTTTCTCTTTACAGCAAATGAAAACCATCACAGAAATCTACACCTGGACACAAGGTAGAGAACAACAGATTGTGGGGCCAGGTCCCAGTGGATTAATCTATATCTCAGCTTCTGCATCTAGGGACCAGGGAACATCTCTGAAGAGCGTGTAGAAAGATGGGAAAAATGTCAATATCAATGGCAATGTTACCATGAAAGAGGAAATTTATGCAGAGTTCCAGCAGTGGACTACGACTACAAACATCAAATGAGTGTGGGAAGAAGGTAAAATAGCCTCACCTAGGGAAGAGTTGCACTGTGATTGGTTGTTCAATGCAGAATAGTAATCCCTGAAACCATATATACTTAAATTAGAAAATCATACTCATCAAGTTGTGTGTAATCAATGTGTGTGTGTGTGTGTGTGTGTGTGTGTGTGCATCAACAATAATCAAAGTAAAAGGCTATAAAGTTGAGTGGGTGTATGAATACAAGATGTTTCATGGAGGGTAGGTAAGTGGGATGGACTTGTGGAAGGAAAGAAAGAGGGAAAATTGTGTAAGTTGATGACAACTGAAACAATAAAATGCAATGAAACAGCACCTGACATATAAAGAACACAGTTAAAAATTTGACATCTGAGTTGAAATTTTCTTTCTAATATCACAGATTACAGAACTTCATATATTTTGCATCAGGACAATATGTTACTTGACTGTGATTCATTTGAATCTTCTCAATATTTACTATGTTATTTCTCTCTCTCTTGAGGATTATTTACTTTTATTTTTCATTACATGTCTTTAAGATTGCTTAAGATATTTCCATATACATAGTTTTAATTGAGTAACTCCCAACAGCACCCTCTACTCAAAGCTATGACTTATGAAGCTAGTGTCTGCCAAATTTATTTTGTAAAAAGAAGAAATACAGAGGCAAGAAGAAGCAGAAGAAATTATGGGGAAGTGTATTGTTTTCTCTGTGGGATGTGTGAACCTAAGAACCAACCATGAAAAATAAAGGACAAATAGCTTCTTGTGTGTAAAGTTGTATTTGCCACAGGAGATATTGCCTGAGTTTTCTCCTTCTAGCAAAACCTTAGAATAAGGTCTGTCATCAGAGTGAGGGAAGGCTCTGAGAATGCAATGTGTCTTTAGATAAGATACTTATGTGTAAATATTCTGGGTGTTTTTATTCTGTGACCAGGGAATCCATAGTAACTACTCTTGGTAGAATATTGAATAAAAGATCAAAATAAACCCTTAAGGTTCATCACTTATAATATTGATATAGAATAAAAATCAGCATAATGTCAAAGAAATGAAAAAATGGATTTCAGACTGTTCCAAAAAACAGATAGAGGATTATATTTATAACAGATATTAATTTAAATTGTAGACTATTTTTATTCCTTTAATTTTATGATAGTATATTATAACCACACCAATTGCTCCTTACATTTCTTCCTTTCGAAGCATTTCATAGTTCATCCTTTCTCTGACATTATTTGGGACTTCTTTAAATTAGTTGCTGTCATATTCAAAATTGTGAAAATTTGATGAATATGACTGTTATGTGAGTACAGATAGAAGAAAGGGAATTGGAGTGAATGAATTTGTTTAGTGTTCCATAAAGCTTTTCAGAATATGAAATCCTTAACTAAGTTTGTGCATATGTGTATGCTCAAGCAAAGACACGGGCAGTTTCTTGGCACATTAATGTTAGAGACAAAAGGAAGAAGGAACTATTTAAAAATTGTACTGATTTGTCCTCCACCTGAACAGATGAGGCAAATTGCCTAGCATTGAACATGATGCCAAAGCCACAGGGAACTGCTGATATTGGGGCCTCTGAGGTGATTTGTCACTCAACTGAAAATAAAGAATATATTCTTTTCAAACGCTCATGGTTCATTCAACTTTGTGTTCTAAACTTCAGTATGTTTTTCAAAAATAATTTGTATCTTTTTATAATACATCGGGACAAAATGTATATATTAATTTGGGAATTTAAAAATAAACTGTATAATGGTAATTGTAAAGAAGACAGTTGTCAATGGATATCTAGAAGATTCTTTTTTATTGATTTTATTGAGCTATACATTTTCTTTGCTCCCCTCCCTGCCTCTACCCTCCCTTTCACCCCTCTCCCATGGTCCACATGCTCCCAATTCACTCAGAAGATCTGATCTTTTACTACTTCCCATACAGATTAGATCCAAGTATGTCTCTCTTAGCATCCTCATTTTAGGACTCACTTGCTACCTTGGAACTCATATGCATGTAAAATCATTTAGTGATAGAAGAGTCCACAAAATTGAAAGAGATGAGCGGGGTGCATATTGGAGGGTTTAGAGGGAAGAAAGGAAAGTGCGGAATCATGTAATTATGCTATAATCGCAAGTTTAAAAGAAATAGAGATAATAATAGGATATTATTTAAAGAAAGTGTCGTGAAGGGCTGACTAATTCTTTTTAATGATGTAGTTAGTAATCATTGGTTCTCAACCAAAAATATCAAAGTGCTAACTGTAGGTTATTCCATGTATCAGAGAGGGAAGGAACAGAGGACAAACAGGTACTGCAGAGTCCTGATATGCTTGGTTGTTCCTAGAAATGGATGACAAGATCCTATGGCTAAGCACAACACAGACCTTCGTTTTGATGTGTAAAGAAGTCAACTGGGCAGGGAGGGTCCTTGCTTTAGGAAGTGTAAGCATATCTTGAGCTTGAATACAGAGTCCATTTGCACATTGTACAGTTTTTCTGAATGCCAATATTTTTATAGACTCTTTCACTTGATTTGTTTTCTTTTGATTAATGATATCTGTATTTATTGCCAGTGGACATCTAGCAGCATTTTTTTCTATTATTTATACAGTTAAGTTTCGGTGCTATCTCCTGTAGATCTGTGCCATAGCCTTTGAATTCAGTGTACCTGAAGAATAAATTAGTCAATATATTGGAAGACTTAAAGGTAGCACAGGATATATCAATACCCTTATAGGAAATCATCGTCAAGTTTTTATATCTTATCTTCTAACAGTATGGTTGCTTGGGCTCATATAGCCCAGACCACACTTTAAAATTCATTTAACTGCACAGTGTTATGCTTAGATTCAGGATGTATTTTAAAGCACATGCCATGGTTTTAAATGAATCATTTATGGCATATGCACATGCATTGTGACCTCTACCCACAAGAATAATTCTGGAGACAAAACGATTACTTAAATTCTCTCACAGGGATAGACCTTTCTTTCTGACAGGAAAGCTCAACTAATCATCCCAAAAGAACCTGACCTTTAGCCTAATCTTATTAGTTTAGGGATATGAGATCATATGTCGTTCAGCAGGATGAAGTGAACATACTGGACAGATGCAGGCTGTTGTGGTATAGAACCATTGGTTGATTTCATGAGACTCTCTCTAACTAACTGTAGAAAAAGCTTTGTCAGTTCAGTTCTTCACAACCAATACCCTTTTTTGTTCTCTGGAGGAAGAGCAAAGGCAGGCACCACTTTGGTAAAGTTTCTGCTGCTGGCTTTGGCATTTGGTCTGGCTCATGGTCATACTGAGGTAAATTCATTTGATCTGTGCACAATTTGATGTTCTTCAATAGCTTAGTTCTGTGGATGTGATGTGTCATTCAGTTTGTCCATGCAAGTCCATATTCATGAAATAACTTTTCTGACTTTCACCCAGTTACACTTTTCCATCCAGATTTCTCAAAAATTAAACAAATAAAATAAAAAACAAATGAGTTGAATTTGCAGAGCATAGGAGACCAAAATATGAGTAGTTCCAAAATGTCTCAGGTTCAAAATGCTATGTAAATTGAGTTATCATATTGTCCTGAGTTCTTCTTCTTCCCCAGAAGCATAATTTTGAACTAATAAACAAACTATTATTCATGTATATTTCTAGTTAGCTTATGTATTTCCAAAGATTGGAATCAGAGATGCAAGTACCAACTCACATTCTAATGCCCTTTGTTGTTTGTTCAGCTTGAAGGAAACTGGGTTACCACTGCCATCACTGCTGACAACGTGGACAAGATAGAGGCATGAGGACCACTGAGACTCTACGTTCATGAAATTACTTGTACTGAGGCATGTAGCAAAATGGAAGTCACATTTTATGTCAAGTAAGCAAATTGTCAATGGTGTAACCTGAGCAAACTGCTTACATTTCAAAGATTTTTATATTGTTAAGCTTATATGGGAATGTTCTGTTTCTGGTCATGAAACTGACCATTTTCAGAAATGTGATTATGTTATTTCATGATGGGTTAGCTCTGGAGACCACATGAAAGTAAGAATCTGTCTCAATTCTATGATTTTTTTTCCTGAGAAATTCCTTTGGCTAGAGGCCTGTGGTTGAATTTTATGCTCTAATATTAAAATCAGGAGATTCTAAGGATCTCACTTCTAGTAAGCCAAAAGGTCAGTGTGAGCATTTGGGTCAAAGTCATGCATGTTATATTATTCAGGCATAGGTGTCATAAAAATATTCTTCCACAAACAGGTCAGAAAAATCAATGTCTGGTATGGGAAGTATTTCTCTATATATGTTGTTTTTATTGGTTAATGAATAAAGAATCCACCTTGGCCTGTGATAGGGCAGAGTAGAGCTAGGCTGGGGAAATCTAAACTGAATGCTGGGAGAAAGAAGTTGGAGTCAAAGAGAAACCATGTAGCTGCCAGAGGGGAAAGACGTGAGTTGCCAGCCAGAACTTTGCCAGTAGGCAACGAGCCTCATGATAAATATAAAATAATGGAATTTGGTTAATTCTAGATGTAAAAGCTAGTTATCAATATGCTTAAGTGATTGGCCAAGCAATGTTTTAAATAATATAGTTTCTGTGTGATTATTTTGGGTCTGAATTGCTGGGAACATGTCTCCAATGCTCTAGTTTCAAAAATTTTCTTTCTGACATTTGGATGACAATGTTCAATGAAAAAGTGCTTAACAATGTAAGAACTTAAAATACTTAGAACCATTATTTTTTTCTAGCCACAGTTGTTGTTTTAGGTTAGACACAAAAGCATTTAAAACACATTCATAAAATCCTGTGTACATATTATTGTTGAACTAGTAAAAGAGAATTAACATATTGAAAATCATACTCAATGAATAGTGAAATTTGGACAAGGAATAAAATAGAGTCTTCATAACACTTGGGAAAATTGCTACAAATAAAGTAATTCATATGTGTGATTAAAAACAGGATATTTTCTAAACAAGAATTATGAAAAGTGTATAAACAGACTTTCATCTCTTCTAGCTCTGAACACTGTTCATAGACATTAAAGTATCTCAAGTTTTGTAAGACTTGAGGGTATTTATTATGAATTCAAAGGATAAATACAATAAACCGTGATTACTCTGTTTGATTTTCAGTGCGAATAACCAATGTTCAAAGACCAAAAACACTGGGTATAGGCAAGAAGATGACAACTACAGAACCCAGTGTAACTATGATATCTTGGCACTTCCTCTATGAACAAAATTATTGTGGGTGGCTGCATACAAGCTGACCCTTCAGCCCTCCATAGATACATGGACCTAGAACAATTTTGGTTACTGAGAATGTTATCAGTCCTTCCAACAAACTGAGATATGCTACAAAGTCAGAGTATATTGTAGGTCATCTGAACTTTATATGGAGAAGAACACTATTAACTAATGATGTGAGTAATGCTAACAAAATGTCTCCAAATAGTTTCCTGCATGAAAATTTAGTTCTAGACAAAATTCAGTGTCTTTTATTTCATACAGTATCTTGGTGTGTTATTGGACAGGCCTGCCACTCACTATTAGGTCTCAGTGGCCTCAAACATCTTTGCAAACTTCATGATTCAGTCTATCAAGTCCTTAAATCACAGGGATTATCTATCATCCTGGATTCATAGAGAATTTGAATTAACAATGCTATAAGAAAGTTCCCCTTTCTTACATTTTATAAAAATCATAACATTTAGATCATTGGATGATAAAATTTACTTTTGAAAAGCAGTTGGGGAAAATCTGTTAAATAATTTCAAACTTACTACCTCAATTTTGAAAAAAATAGCTAAAATAAAGCTCATCCACAGAGGTAATAATAATACAGGTGGTAAACAAATGCCAAAAGGGTTGCAGTATCAGAAGCTACCCCACAAATTGTCATCTATATGACAGACTCAACAGCAGCAGTACAAGGATTACAACAATAGGCATGCTAAAGTAGATTGGGGATACATCATGAGGCCTCAACAATACAGATATAACTCACATGCAACTAGTGAACATGAAGATTGGGAGATATTATCTTTCTACAGATGAGCAGAGTTATTGGTTATTCAATATCAAATGGTCAGCTTTAAAACACATAATTAACATTATACAGACTGAGCAAGATACATTTATCTATTTGGAAAACATAGGAAAAAAACATATACAAATATGTAAGTAAGAACAATTCCTGCAAAAGAAACTATGAATATGGAAGAAAGTACAAATGGAATATGGTGATGTAATTCTATCTTAATCTTAAAACTTGAAGAATAATAAAACTTGCAGTCTTGTACAGGCACAAAAATATATATACAGACCAATAGAATCACATAGAAGACCCAAATACAAACACTCATTACTGTGGTTATATGGACTTTAGCAAAAGTCAAAACAGCTACACAGGAGAAAAGACTGCATCTTCAAGTAATGATTCTGAGAAAACTGGGTATCTACTTAAGGTACAATGAAATTGGACCCTATATTTTACTTTTCACAAAAATTAGATACAAAGAGATCAAAGACCTCAATATGAATCCTGAAAGAGTACAAACACTGGAAGAAAACATAGGCAATACCTACAAGGTATAGGTATAAGTCAGGATTATCCAATCAGGATTCCATTTGCCAAGGAATAGAGGCCAAGTATTGGGCACTGTGCCCTCAAAAAACTAAAAGTCTTCAATACTGCCATGGAAAAAATGCATGGTGTGGATAGTTATCAAAAGAATGGGAGAGATTAATGGACAAAGCTGTATTAAGACATTCTTTCTTCTGTCAGTATTGATCCTAACCATCAAGTCAAAGAAGACTGTAGAAGAGATCTTGAGAAAACATTGGTAAATGAATTAGTCATTTGGTTTGAAAAGGTCAACAAAAACAAAAGCACATTGTCAATTTGAATTAAGAATGTAAAGGCAATTCTTCACTTACTTTCATTCAATTATAACAGGAAAGAAAACTAAATGAAGATTAAAAGTGAATTAACTTTCTGCTAATACTTTTCCAACAGTCAGATATTTTTAAGAAATATTCAGTCTTTCTTTTTTTTTGGTTTTTGAGACATGGTTTCTCTGTAGCTTTGGAGCCTGTCCTGGAACTAGCTCTTGTAGACCAGGCTGGCCTCGAACTCACAGAGATCTGCCTGCCTCTGCCTCCCGAATGCTGGGATTAAAGGTGTGTTCTACCACCACCCAGCAAGAAATATTCTTATATGAATTGTATGATCTATGCTTTTCTAAATTTGAAGAGAAAAAAAATGTATTCGGGTGTGAATGATGATCCAATCTCTTAAACACTAGTAATAACCATATCTTCATATTTTTCTATGTGAAAAAATATAAATAAATATTATATTTCAGTAATGTTTTATCAAGTAGTTTAAATTAATACAATCAAGCATATATTTTGTTTTTATTATTAACTACAGTATTTTAAATTTATAAGAATCCAAACACTATAGAAAGCAAAATTGCACACAAAACATATTGTGTTATATTTTAGCAGCTTTTGGGAAGTCATTATTAGTATTAATACTAAATCTTTCTATGGTGTGGTTAACTTCTCTGATCCTAAGACATGGTGAGTGGTGGTAGGGGAATTATGATTTCAACGTCTAACAGTGTAGGAGGAACTGATGTCCTTGTGATCAAAGAAAAGTACTAGGTAACTGAGATGTTAGCCACATGGAGTTGTTCCTTCAAAAACAGTAATTCATAACCTATTATCAGCCCACAACGCTTGGGGCTTGTGTGACCTTTGTACTATCTGTGTGACAGAGACCAGACCAGAGCCTCTCTTAGGCTCTTATAGTGATCTTGTTTATATCATCAGTCTATAAATCCTAACTTAATATAAGGTGTTACATGCAGTCATTAGATAGCATCCATCATTATGGAATGTGTCACATGTACTCAATATATAGAACCCATCTTTATGGAATGTGTCACATGTACTTTATAAAGAGTTTTGTGGAATTCATGTTGGATCTTTTATTTAGCTTACTTTGTGATTTTTTGTGTACATGGCATTGAGTTAATAAACACCAGGTCAGTTTTCACCAAATTGTATAGCACATAATATTGCTAGAATAAACTACTTAGTGCTAGACTAACAAAGATTATTTAGTCATTTTGAACCAAACTAACTTCTTGCCTTCTACTGACCATGATGGTTGCAGAGATACACACAAAACCATGCTACATATATAGATCCTGTCTCAACATTTTTTAATCAATTTAGATTCATGGCAGATGCCTCATTTAATAATATGTTTTAAGGGTAAGACTGTAGATCTATGTTCACTGCCATGTTCTATATAATTTGCTGGATGTGGGCTATATACTTGTTAATCTAGTGGTAGAAAAATGGAAACAGGAGGATCATGGGCCCCATTAAACTCTTTTGTTTTAGCAATAACACAAATAATTTTATTGATATTTTTCTAAGTTACTTATCTAAACTCTTATGTAAGTTCCCAAATTTATTGTATTCTGAATTCCAGTAATAACATATCAATTAACAATAATTTAAAATGTAAATAAAGAAGAATCATTGAATTTAAATAAAGTTTTAGCTCCATAAAACAACTCTGATGACATTTCTTTCTCTTTACCCTCCTCTTCTGTGTATGTAGTGATGAACGTCTGTCATAGCCTGCAAGTGGAAACCAGATAAAACTTGTCAAGCAATGACTTCTTTCCCTGCTAATGGAGGCAGGGTATCTCTTTTCTCTACCTCTATGCTCTGTGAATTTCCGTGTATCTGCCCCTCATCTGGGCTGTGTTATAGCAATGATGTTGAAGACACTATTTCTAAGACAATGTTTTTCAAACTGTGGGTTCCATATCAGATATCCTGTATACTAAATTTTTACAACATGATTCATAAATTAGCACAATTACAGTTATGAAATAGTGACCTAATAATTTTATGGTGGGGGTGGGATCACAACAACACAAGTAACTGTATTAAAGAGTTGCATCATCAAGAAGGTTGAGAATAACTGATTTAAGAAATATTTTTGGTGCTCAGATCTTGAACTGTGCACATGTAGTTTATGTAAATAAAAAGGCAAAACTCAGAGTTGTTATAGATTGAAGCTGAGGGTCTAACTGACTCACACCTAAAATTAGTATTTATTACTTAGAAATAACCTGTTACATGGTTTCCAGTCCTTGCTTAAGAGACTAGATTTTTTTATATTCTTTTATTTTTTTCATTAAAAAAATTTACATTTCCTCCCATTCTCCCAGTCCCCTCCCGCTCCCCCCCACTCCTCCCTCCCCCTGCTTCCTTAAAAGAGGGCATGGTACCCTGCCCTGTGGGAAGTACAAGGTCCTCCCGCCTCCATCCGGGACTAGGAAGGTGTGCATACAAATAGACTAGGTTCCCAAAAAGATAATACATGCAGAAGAGATAGGTCCTACTGTCATTGTTGATGGCTTCTCAGTCTGCCCCCATTGGCGACCACATTCGGAGAGTCCAGATTGATAATGTGCTCGTTCAGTCCCAGTTAAACTGGATTTGGTTAGCTCCCACTAGTTCAGGCACACTGTCTCAGTGGGTGGACCAGCCTATCACAGTCCTAACTTCCTTGCTCATCTTCTCCCACCTTCTGCTCTTCGACTGGACCTTGGGAGCTCAGTCCATTGCTCTGATGTGAATGTGGGTCTCTGTCTCTATCTCCATCCATCGGATGAAATTTCCATGGTGATGATCAAGATATTCATCAGTGTGATTATGGGACAAAGCTAGTTCAGGCATCCTCTCATCTGCTGCCCAAGTACCTAGCTGGGGATATCCCCGTGGACACCTGGGAACCCCTCTAGAGCCAAGTATCATGCCAATCCTAAATGTAGATATCTTATTCCATTCTCCAATATCCACCTTTCCTCCATCTCCACCCTCCCACTCCCCCAAGCTCTCCCCAGTCCTTCCCTTCTCCCTTCTCCTTCCCCCTCTACCCTTCCCTCCCTAGCCCCACCTCCTTCCCTGCCCCCCGTGCTTCCAATTTTTGCCTGGCGATCTTGTTTACTTCCAATTTCCAGGAGGAACTATATATGTTTTTCTTTGGGTTCACCTTTCAATTTGTCTTCTCTGGACTTGTGAGATATAAGATTACTGTCCTTTATGGCTAGGGTCCACAAATGAGTAAGTACATACCATAATTGTCATTTTGCGGTTGGGTTACCTCACTCAGGATAGCGTTTTCTATTTCCATCCATTTCCATGCAAACTTCAGGATGTCATTGTTTTTTACCACTGAGTAGTATTCTAATGTGTATATGTTTCACACGTTCTTGATCATTTCTTCCATTGAGGGGCACCTAGGTTGTTTCCAGGTTCTGGCTATTACAAATAATACTGCTATGAACATAGTTGCACAAATGCTTTTGTAGTATGATTAGAATTCTCTTGGGTATATTCCTGGATCCTGAGGTAGGTTGATTCCCAATTTCCTGAGAAACCTCCACACTGATTTCCAAAGTGGTTGCACAAGTTTGCATTCCCACAGGCAATGGATGAGTGTTCCCCTTCCTCCACATCCTCTCCAGCATAGGCAATTGTTGGTGTTTTTGATTTTAGCCATTCTGACAGGTATAAGATGGTATCTCAAAGTTATTTTGATTTGCATTTCCCTGATTGCTAAGGAAGTTGAACATGACCTTAAATATCTTTTGGCCATTCAAACTTCTGTTAAGAATTCTTTGCTCAGATCATTATCCCATTTTTTAATTGGGGTATTTAGAATTTTAATGTCTAGTTTCTTGAGTTCTTTGTATATTTTGGAGATCAGACCTTTGTCTGCTGTGGGGTCAGTGAAGATCTTCTCCCATTCAGTGGGATGCCTTTTTGTCTTAATTACTATGTCTTTTGCTTTACAGAAGCTTCTCAGTTTCAGGAAGTCCCATTTGTTCGTTGTTGCTCTTATTGTCTATGCCACTGGGGTTGTACATAGGAAGCTGTCTCCTGTGCCCATGTAATGCAGGCTACTTCCCACTCTCTCTTCTATCAGGTTCAGTATGGTCGGATTTATATTGAGGTCTTTAATCCATTTGGATTTGAGTTTAGGGCATGGTGAATGAAAAGGGTTTAATTACATTCTCCTACAGGTTGTCATCCAGTTATGCCAGCACCATTTGTTAAAGATGCTTTCATTCTTCCATTGTATAATTTTAGCTTCTTTGTCAAATATGAGGTGTTGAAAGGTTTGTGGATTAATATCCAGGTCTTCGATTAAATTTGATTAGTCAACGTCTCTGTTTTTATGCCAGTACCAAGCTATTTTCATTACTGTAGCTCTGTAATAGAGTTTGAAGTCGGGGATGGTAATGCCTCCTGAAGTTCCTTTATTGTATAGGATTGTTTTGGCTATCTTGGGCTTTTTGTTTTTCCATATAAAGTTAGTTATTGTTCTCTCCAGGTCTATGAAGAATTTTGTTGGGATTTTGATGGGGATAGCATTGAATCTATAGATTGCCTTTGGTAGAATTGCCATTTTTACTATATTGATCCTACCAATCGAGGAACATGAGAGATCCTTCCATTTTCTTGTCTCCTCTTCGATTTCTTTCTTTCTTTTTTTTGTAAAAATTAGATATTTAATTTTATTGAGAAATAATCAAGATGAGGACAGTCCCTTCCCCATTCTTTTTTTTTTGATTTTTTTCCCACATTTAATTTTTTATTATTGCGTTATACATAGTACCATTCAAAATTTCCACCTCCTCCGCTCCTCCCATTTCCCTCCCGCTTCCCCACTCCCCCTCCCCTTTTCCTCTCCAGTCCTAAGAGAGGGCAGGTTACCCTGCCCTGTGGGAAGCCCAAGGCCCTCTCGCCTCCATCCAGGCCTAGGAAGGTGTGAATCCAAACTGACTAGGATCCCAAAAAGCCAGTACAT